>JAWQFJ010007795.1:0-10000 GCA_034096865.1 Theodoxus fluviatilis
TTTCCTACTTTCTGCATTTTGAGACAAGCATAGACGATAAGGATGAGAAATTGATACAACTAGGGAAAGGAAATCATTCGAAGCACGAGGACGAATAAGCATCAGGCAAACCACGTGCAGAGTAGAGAGATGAAGACAGATAAGGATGCTATCAAGGAAAAGATGTGTTATGATGTACGAGGTACTCTTCTCATTGTTAATTACTCTAACGTATATCGACCGGGTTCATTGACAGTTATCAACAACTGAAATGATTTTAACTGTAGTAAACTGGCCCTTGTGCATTGCTCCTAGCACAACCAGCGTCGATTTTCTCTAACCGTGGAGCAACCTTGTTACTAATCTTACAGAAGTGTTGATCTAGATAAGCATGACCGATCTCATTCACGGACGTCTTGGCAGATTCTGGAGCCTGCGTAACCTTGAAAACCTTAGAGATTTATATAAGACATCCTCGTGCGAGTACATCATATAGATGACAGAACACACATTATCTGCGTACTTTAACGTCACGTCCTTCATATAATTAACGTTGATCACAACCGGTTAATTCTCGGACATTGATTGGACGTCGAGCATTGCCTAGGTTTCCAGCAATGGCCTATTCCTCCAATTGTAAATCCTATATTAGGTCAATGGGCGCCCAAGGTGGCGCACTCTGCCTCCTTTTCACAATCTGTAGACCTCGTTGCTCTGGGTCCCCCGGCGAGCTCTCCCAGGAGGGCTGAGTGTTTGTACCTTTCGTAAGGGCTCCGTTAGTCTCATGTTCCATTATCAAACGTCGTAACAAGGAACCAGAGTCCTTTATTTTAAAAAAAACCCAGACACACCGTTTTCCTTCCCTCACTTCCTTGTATTGCATGGCTGCAACTGTTTGATGTCAACGGTGCAAAACAAGGACGAAGTGAGTTTTTGACGAGAGTAAGGACTGGGAAGGGTGGGGGTGGGGGTGGGTGGGTGGGTGGGGGGAGCTGAGATATGGGTGTACGATACGATACGATACGATTCGATACGATACGATACGATTCGATACGATACCTTTATTGTTAGGGCTCCGGCCCTTCACACGGGGTAGATATGCGTGTATTTTGCGTGTGTCGGCGAGGTGCATGAAGAAGAAGAAAAAGTGTCTCGAAAACTTATTTCACCTGCGAAGCAGAATCTTTGCAAAGCCCTTCAAGACCAACTATCAGGATCCACCGTCATCAAGAAGCGTAGGAAATCATGCAATGTTGGACTCCATGAACCCTCTTACAGATCAAGTCGAAGGCCAATAAATTAACATCGCTTTGTAACACACGGGGTAAGTCCTCAATCATCTCTGTAAGTCCCGAGGACAAACTCTCATTACACGTCACAGCATGAAGACGCCAGCAGACGACAGAAAAAAACAGCCGCCAACTGCCTACCTGCCAACCTTTGGGCGCGGAATATAGGGGAGGTTTGGAGTGGGGGTGGGTTGGGGGGGGGGGGGGGGAGGAAGAGCGGGGAAATGGGAGATATTAGGGGAGAACGAGGAGGAGGGGGGAGGAGGATGCTCATATCCATAGGGATTACTGCAAGGCGGCCTAAATCCCCATTACAAGCTGCGTCGCCATCTCCGGTTGCTCCAAACGCCTCTGTCACTACAGGGGCTCCACGGACACCTCGACAATACGGCGTCTAGAACGTAGTCGCGGCTGTAAATAATCCTCCCGCCCGCGATAATCGCCGAGCGTACCCATCACGCAGCGAGACTGTGCAAACATAAATTAGCCTCATTATCATTCCCGTGCCCCCGGACAACGCGGCAATTCACACGCATCATACATTAACATCATCGCCAGCTCCAGCCCGGTGGATGACGGGACTGTCGGCGGAGATGGCAGATCTTGCAGGGGAGGTAATTGTCCCGGTGCCCAAGGACAATACGGTGGATAGACCATCCCTGCTGCGCGGACTTCCATCCAAAGCAGAAGCCATAAACCATCTCCCGCCAGAGACAGGCGTGCTGTGCAGCCGTCGCCACCCGGATGTTCATAAAACGGGTGGAATATCCACCCGTGCGACGTCACTGTCTGTGCCTTACAATTGGGGTCAAGACCCATCCCGAAATTAGTTTGCATGAAGGCAATGATGAGGTAGGAGGGATAAGGCGGAGAAACAGCGAGGGGTTATGAAACGAGATTGGTTAGGTTGTGTAGTTGTCAAACTACGGAGAAAACGCAAAAGGAGGGGGGTGGGGTGCGTTTAGGGGTTGAGGGAAGGCGACATGGAGAGGAGGGGGAGGGATGCGAAGGGAAGAAAATGTGTGTGAGATAAACTGGTGATACTAGGGTGCAAAATGGGATCGTCATGAAATAAAATTGGGAAAATTATACAAAAACCGTTTTTATCATACTCAACGTGCACCGAAAATCGCTCCAAGTTCGAGGCTGGCTTATCCGGAACTCACTGCTACGTGGCACTGAAGCTGAGAGTCACGGTGGAGGAACAGAACCATAATGTGGTGCGTAAAACAGTTCATTTTCTCAAAGCGTGCGAGGAAAAAAAAGCCATGCAACATGAGTGCGTCTTGATTTTGCAGTTATGACAAAACCCACGACAGTGTAAGTGTGATCAACTCTTCTTCTAGTGAAAAAAAATTCATGCGTTTTAGATCTACCGCAGTGGTAGTCGGCATGATACGATATCGATTCCTCTTCTGTGGAAGAGTTTTGATCGACGTCATGCCGGAAACAGTACATCTCCTATCAGAATGTTAGAAAGAATGTTCGTGATCGGTCGTTCCAAAATGAGTAGGTCTGATTCTTGAGTCAAAAAAAGATACATAAGAAATTGTCAATGGGAGGAGTCACATTAGAGTCTCTCAGATTTTACTCCGTTCAAAAAACTTAATTACCATTGCATATATTTTGTAAGGTTCGGGTTTCAAATTCATCGATAGACAGCAGGTTTTTTTTACGTCTACAGGAAGACTGTAATATTTTATGTGGAAAACAAAACTGTGTCTGATTGCGTCACACCCCAATTCGTCGTCATCCTGATTAGTTCTGTCTTACGTGCGAACGAATCTTGCAGTGCGGTGACACAAAGTGGGAGACTCTCATCTGTACGCATAGTACATGTACGTGTAGCAGCACCAGCATTGACGATGCCATGGCTACGGTGCAGGTTTTGGGAACTTTTCCCCTGCCTCCCAAGTGTTGGGCGGCAGAGGCACAGAGGGACATGGAGTCAGTCGGTTCCCATTTCATCCATTTATTCAGTAGCTGCAAGAATGAGTCCGTACTCTATTCTGCTCTACTCTACTCTGCTCTAAGCACAAGCGGTCACCTCAATATATTCCATAAAACCGGAAAACGTCGGGTTCAGGGGAGGGGTCAAGAGAAAGGCGTGGCATGGGACGGAGAGGGTGCAGGATGGGGGGTGGTACCAGGAATGAGTAGGAAGAGAAAGGGGGGGGGGGGGGGGGCAGAGTGGGCATCTGCTGTCCAAGAACTTGAGAGGGGCCAGATGCCCAGAAGAAACAGAGTGGTGGCAGGAAGGTGTACAAGTGCAAGGAGGCAAGGTTCTGTCACCTTGTTACATCCAGTTTCAGTTACGCGTAAAGGCCTGTTTTAACTGAGCAAAGCTCACGCATACTTCGACGTTGTAGCAATCTACTAACCAATCAAGTCGCAGTACTAGACCAAAACTGCCTCCTCACTGGTTAGTGAAGATTGCTACTACAGTCTTATCTAACCAATCAAGACGCATTACTAGACCAAAACTGCCTCCTCACTGGTTAGTGAAGATTGCTACTACTGCCTTATCTAACCAATTAGAAGGCGATCTAGACTAGACCAAAACTGCCTCCTCACTGGTTAGTGAAGATTGCTACTACAGTCTTATCTAACCAATCAAGACGCATTACTAGACCAAAACTGCCTCCTCACTGGTTAGTGAAGATTGCTACTACAGTCTTATCTAACCAATCAAGACGCATTACTAGACCAAAACTGCCTCCTCACTGGTTAGTGAAGATTGCTACTACAGTCTTATCTAACCAATCAAGACCCAGATCTAGACCAAAACTGCCTCCTCACTGGTTAGTGAAGATTGCTACTATTGTCTTATCTAACCAATCAGGACGCAAAACTAGATCAAAGTTGAGTCTGGATTGGTTCGATAAGATTGCCACTACGGCGAAGAAAGCGTACGCGCGTTGCTCAATCAAAACAGGACTTTACAAGAAATTTTCTGCGCAAGAAATCAATCAAATGTGCCCATTTTCTGTAAACTAGGGATTCTAATGGATTATATGTGCACATTTTAAAAGCCGGTTTTTCACAAATGCTCGTTTTCAGAACACGCGCACTTAAATACGCATAAATGATCCCGCATTGCACATAGTATGACGCATTTTGTATCATTTAAAAGGACTTCATGGTATTTTGTGATGATACAATGATGTAAATTTCGCCAAAGGTATCGGGCAGACTCACTTAGGGAGGACAGATCACATTTCTGCATCAGATTATCATGAAACGGACCTGAAAACACTGGCAAACTTCCACTTAAACTTAGTTGACACAAACCATTTCCTCGTGTTAAAAAATAGTAACAGATCGGGACACCCCCCCCTCCCCCCCAAAATCGACCCTTTTTATTCAGGTTCAACGTTGGTAAAAGCATGCAGGGAATACAGACTGACAGGTAATTCTATGCGATATCCGGGGGAGACATGCGACGATTACTGAACGTGGCAGGCAACTACGATGTAAATGTGACGACGGGATTATCACCAGGCAGATTATGTTGCAATGGTAACACCATTTTCGCAACATGCGGTCAGCTCCGCTGACAGGAGGTGGATTACAAGAAAAACAGAAGCAAGAAAAAGAGGTAGAAAAGAGACATACGAGGCGGAACAGCAAGTAAAAAGTCGAGTTAGGGTGTTTTGATTCAGGAAGCTGTTTGTCAAGTTACTATTGCCTTCATAAGTACTGTTCATACCTACATGCTATGCCGCGTAGTACAAATCTGCCAGCAATGAATGTTGCTTTCGTTGTCGCTTCTTTTCATGAAGTTATATCGTAGATTAACAACTAAAAAGGAGAGAGAGAGAGAGAGAGAGAGAGAGAGAGAGAGAGAGAGAGAGAGAGAGAGTGAGAAAGAGTGGAGAGAGAGAGTGAGAAAGAGTGGAGAGAGAGAGAGAGAAAGAGAGAGAGAGAGAGAGGAGAGAGAGAGAGAGAGAAGAGAGAGAGAAAGAGTGGAGAGAGAGAGAGAGAGGAGAGAGAGAGAGAGAGAGAGAGAGAGAGAGAGAGAGAGAGAGAGAGAGAGAGAGAGAGAGAGAGAGGAGAAAATGAGACAAAACTTTGGCAAAAATAACATGTCCAACCCAGACCTACCTGAATTAACACATGAAAGGTGGTGTTACTGCATGTTTATAGGTCTCCTCTGCTAAAGTGAAGGGGAAGGTGAATGATGCTATCGGAGCGGTCCTTCGTATGCTGTGCTGTACATCTACACTATTGATCAAATCAATCACAAAAACGTTGCAGCATAGGAAGGACACATATATCAAAACTTGCATCAATTCTTGTGATTTATTGTGTTGAAAGATGGTCTTTATGGCTTGGGACAGGACCGTAGACATATAATGTTGGCTGTGAGGTATTTTGTCACGTTTTGAAAGACTTCAAGAGGTTATCAGATTTCGCAATGGGTCATTTCCAATGTATGGGTCTTTGAGGAAGCCTTTGGGGTCATCTTACAGCCCAGAGCGTCCTTGATCAGCCGAACTGGCGCATCCTTGTTTGTCAGGCAGAGGACGGTCAGACAGCAATTACCGCAATCCTCCCTGTGTGTCCCATCCGCCCCTAGCTCCCACTTGTCTCGGATGGATCTGCCCAGGGAACACGTTCGGGGTGGACCCATCCCATTTGGACGTCCTTATGGCGTCGCGTGAAGAAACGGATGCTCTTGTTAAGGGCTGTCACAGACAGTAAAGTTTAGTGTCTGAAGAGAAATGTGGACAAGTGTGAGCATACAGTCGTTTATAGATGCTGACTTACTAAAATATCACATAGCGGAAAAGTCTTGTTACTCATTCAAATATTTTCTTTGCCACTATTGTTTTCTGTTATGCGAAACATTTTACGCAAGGCGACATGAAATGAAGTTTTTCCCTCTGTTTGTCGAGCCAATATTTTCTTTGCAGCATAATTGTGGGTTTTAATCAATGATTCATTACTCTTTGTGGCATCTACACTCACGCCCACGTCCGTGCGACATGAGGGCGATGTCTCCTCACTCTCTATCCCACTTTTTTAAAGCTTTGTTACGAAACACTTTGTGATGCAGTGCCGTTAGAATAGGAAACAATCTGTTGGAATTATGAGTACGTGTTGTGATGACAATTACAATGCCGTATATGAAAATCATAGGAGTGAATATCAAGTTAGAATACGCTCATTTCGTTTTGTCATACACTTTTTCTTTTGAAGTTTTTGTATGTAGAAGGGGATAAAGTTGCAAGACTCCGTGTGGAAGATATGCAATAATTGGTTAGTAATAGAATGCCTGCAGTAGAATGCCGATGTTGCATCAGCTAGGCAATATTCCATGCAGTTGAAACTGCAAGACTTCAGATGTAAGTTTTGTTGATAACATACAAGGCTGTACGATGCCCCGCTCAAGCTACTGAAGACTGCCCCATACTCCACAATAATGGATTCAGGTAAGCTATATTCATTGTGTCTGGCGGCAGCAGTCCTATAGATCTGGCCCTATATTGCAACCATAGAGGAAGTTTATGCAATGAGACCGTAGTAGTGGTCTATATGCAGTTTACAATCGTATTAGGCCTCAAAATGTCTCTGAAGTGTTTTCTGCAAACATCTTAATAATCTGCCACACGCATCACACATGCGTCATTTTTTATCTTCCATTTCGCTCAGGGCTGTATTACTCGAGGCGATGTAACCATTTCCACTTTGGCGCTGTCTACTCGATAAAAACAAAATGTCCCAGTCACAGAGCACTACATATGCTTTTGCTCCACTACGGCAAACCAGGATTGACTGGCACAATAACGCCCCCTGGAGAGCGTCAGTGTGGAACGTGTGGAATCGCCTCGTGTAGCGCGGCCTTTATGAAAAACAGAGTTTCTGAAGAGCAGTGGAAAGGACAAGCTCTGTGTACCGAGGAGTGGTCACTGCGTAGAGAATATGTCGCTTTAATCGAATTTCAATTCACGTGATACAGTCAATGGTGTAAATGAAAAGTGTCTCGCTGCATATCTAAATCGTCGATGTGTTTTCCTCGTCGTAGAATCTTTGGCAAAGTTTTTCCAAGAGTCAATTTCATCTATTTCAAAACGTGAACATCAGGAGATGAGCACAGTCTTCACAGAGAAACTTGTCTTTCCGATACTAGACGTCCTGTGGTACTTTTACCCCTCCTCAGACCAATATCAACAATCGCACCATGATGATTGCACTTTTGCTGTTGTCGTCAGCATCATCACACCATAGGAAGCTGGGTGCGGCTTCGATCAAATGGATGGGTCGTTAGTACGACCGGCTTCCCCCGCTGTTTCTTCAAGCCGCAAATGGTTGTTCCCTTTCAGCAGAATATGATCCGAAATCGTTTCCGTCCCTACGGAAAACTCATTTCCAATTATGCCTAGACGTTGGGAATAAGCCTAATCACCATTGCCGGGCCACGTGGACGTCGCGAAGGCGACCGAGTTCCGGATGAACTCGATGCCACTCGGTGTCACAGCTCCACTTATCGTTAAGCACGGTCATAACACGCGCTGTTGCTGCCAACCCGTGAAATTTGTCCATAGTACGACTTAATCCCAGGCAGAATTGCCCCCAAATCAGCATCTATTTACCGAAGGTTTTCAGTAATGTTCATTTTACCTATTGGCCCAGTGTAATGGTCGTTTGCGTGAAAACGCGGAATCGGCAATAAACTGGGATGGGATAAATTACTGGCTGAACCTTGCTTACATAGATGTATATAAATGTGCATGCAAATCGAATAAAGCTTAGCTTAGCATATCACCGCTGTCATCCTGTTCCCCTGCGTTATTTCTCCTTCCAGCCCCTTTTTTGTTTTTCTGTCGTCAAAACCCTTCCACTCCTCGTATCTGTATTTTAGCTTCTGTTGTCGGTGTCTTTCTTCTTTCATATATCCTTCTATCATGTGTTTATCCATCAGTTTACCTATTAATCCATCTGTTCAACAATAGGGTGACTAATCTATTAATCTTTCATTCATCTTTCTATATTTGTCCAAATGTCCATCTGTCTATCCATTCATTGCCTTGTTTGACTTCCTTGCGGTCTGCTCAGTTTTTCCTTATTAATACACATCAAAACATCAAATTTGATCAGCTTCTCATAACCCAATAATATCACTTGAAATTTTTGGCGTGTGTCGGCCACATGATTTGTTTCCTCCAGAAGACAATCATTTATTTGAAATCGAGGCAGGGTTTACTGGTGATTCTCATGAGAAACCCCTTGCCCTGATTTCATTTCACATTTCTAGTTCATTGTTGCCGATACCAAATACTTCCACCGAAAAGCATTTGTTCCGATTAATTCAATATCCCAAATCCGGTTTGTAGACATTCTTATCTCTCGTCGCTAGATGTTACTGTTCATAATCAATGCCACAATTATCATTTGTCTTTGCCTGACTGGCACATAAATTATTATCCCTTTCTTCCATTTCATTGCATGTCTCTGTGCGTCTCTCTCTCTCTCTCTCTCTCTCTCTCTCTCTCTCTCTATATATATCTATATATATATATATATATATATATATATATATATATATATATATATATATATATATATATCAGAAGTGTGCACATCAAGTATCACTCTGTCGTGGGACAAAATCATGTAGTGAGGTTTTTATCATACCATAACACCTACACGATGTACACCAAGAGACCTGACATGGGGCTACTTTGCGAGACTGCTTTTATCTGCTCGTTTGCTTGCCCTTGGCATCCCCCTTCGGTTTAGGATTACCACTAGATCGGCGTGGTTCCCTTCGCGATTCGCAAAGGGCAAATAGTTCGGGAACTTGCAACTCGACTTGCCCTCACACTGACAAGCTCTAGTTCTAACTAGTTCTAACTAGCTCTAACTAGCTCTAACTAGCTCTAACTAGCTCTAACTAGTTCTAACTAGCTCTAACTAGCTCTAACTAGCTCTAACTAGCTCTAACTAGTTCTAACTAGCTCTAACTAGCTCTAACTAGCTCTAACTAGCTCTAACTAGCTCTAACTAGCTCTAACTAGCTCTAACTAGCTCTAACTAGTTCTAACTAGCTCTAACTAGCTCTAACTAGCTCTAACTAGCTCTAACTAGTTCTAACTAGTTCTAACTAGCTCTAACTAGTTCTAACTAGCTCTAACTAGTTCTAACTAGCTCTAACGAGCTCTAGTTCTAACTAGCTCTAACTAGTTCTAACTAGCTCTAACTAGTTCTAACTAGCTCTAACTAGTTCTAACTAGCTCTAGTGATGTTGTTATATCAAGGCCTTACATAACCTGCAAAGGATGGTGCACCGCAAAGCTGACACGTTCATTCTTTCATTCGTTCGGTGTTTGTTCGCTTGTAAGTTCGTTCATTGTCTTTGATAACGAAAAATGTTTTCGAAAACGGTACATTGCAGCAGTTCAGAACAAACCCATACGTCTCCCTGCGTAATTCGAAAAAGGCGAAATGGTTCCGGATATCGAGACAAACCAGCTCCAGTGAATTTGGTTTTGGGGTGGTGGTTGTGGTGGTTTTTTCAATGGTTCTACATAACCTGCAAAGACTGATAAGCTGCAAAGCCCAATCATTTATTGATTAGTTCATTCACTCACTCATTCGTTCATTCCTTCCTTCATAACATTTTTTGCCTTTGACAACAAAAGATGTCTACGAAAATGGCGCATGGCAGCGCTCACTAATTTTGGCATAACTGTAAGTTTGCCCTCACCGCCGCAGGCTTTGAGGTTCAG
>JAWQFJ010007795.1:17500-29171 GCA_034096865.1 Theodoxus fluviatilis
CAATGCTGTTCATCCTGGCAAAACTGTTTCACTTCTAAGAAATGTTAGTTTTGCCAGGACTACGAAACATTTCATCGCAAAAACCGCAATACAGCTAGAATAAACAAAGTTAGCTGATGTAAATCGTTCTCTAAATTTGCATTCTCATTTAAAAGCTATGCAAAATGTAGTTCTGTGGTTCTGTCTAATAAAACCTCTACTGAATGAAAAACATAATTATTTCAGAAGATACAGAGGACAACTTAGGCGGAGTTATTTCCTTTGTTGCTCTTCCGATTAACTTAGCGCAACATACTATAAGTAAGTCTGAATACATTCTCAGAATTACATAGTGTTGATAGACCGAGATAGCGCTTCAAGAGCTAAAAAAAAACTAACAATGTTGTCGGAAATGAAACTTTTAGGCAAAGGGATGTGACATCGTACAAAGTGAACTTACAAGCCAATTAGGAAAAAAATTCAAAAGGCAAGTAATAGCTTTGACCCCATGTTTATGACCCACAACCTAAAATATTGCAGGCACCCAGGTTTATAGGTTTGTATACATCCCCGATTGAAACACGGACCGCTACCCCTCCGTTGTGCATTTTCTACTTCATGTGCTGGTTATTCAAACGTACCCCAGTCGACAATACAGAGACAGTGAAGCAAAACGTTCACTTTGGGCAGACCGGCTGAAATTTACAGACTCAAAGACGATAAAAAGTCAATAAAACAGCTTTTTAACAGCTGCGCCTAGCGGGCACGACCGCATGCTTGAGCGAACGTTTGCAAGCTACTCACGCGTGAAAAGGTGTGGCCACGCTTGAGCGCTGCTGATGACTGTTTCTCACAGAGGTTAGCAGTGCAGGCGTCAGTGCATGCGGATTTATTTTTCGGAAAATATCAGGCTGATGCTTTCGACGTTTCACAATACGGCGGTGTAAACATTTTGGTCACACGGAAGTAAAACAAAACAAGAAATGTTATCACTTTGAATGTTGTGTCTTAATCTGCACTATATAATTTATAGCATTTTCTTGAGTATTTTGGCCAAGTTGTGTAAGCGTGTTTGTTTACTCATCATCATCATCATCATCATCATCATCATCATCATCATCATCATCATCATCATCATCATCATCATCATCATCATCATCATCATCATCATCATCATCATCATCATCATCATCATCATCATCATCATCATCGTCGTCGTCATCATCATCATCATCATCATCATCATCATCATCATCATCATCATCATCATCATCATAGCATCATCATCATATCATCATCACTGCATATATTGCGGTATTCCGAAGAGATCGCTACTAGCGCTCTGATGAAAAGCACTACAAAAATGCTTGTTCAAATAAATGTGTCTTCAGTTTTCTTCTGAAGTCACTTGAAGAAGAGCACTTTCTCAAAGAATCCGGAAGAGAGTTCCACACAGCAGGGTGAGCTGATGAAAAGACCTTCAGTCCATAGGACCTCTTGCCTGGTGTGCGCGGCCTTAGAGGGGACTGTGTGGCAGAGCGCAGGGTTCTGCTAGGTTTGTATTCTGGGGAGATATCTTGCAGATAGGAAGGGGCGGTGGAGTAGAGGAAAGAGTGAGCGAAAATACCCAGCTTGTGTCTAACTCTCTCTCGCACTGGAAGCCAGTGGAGAGCCTTGAGGAGAGGAGTGGTGTGAGAGAGGATGAGAGCGAGAGCGAGAGCAAGAGCAAGAGCGCGCGCGAGAGAGATGATTTCTGGTTGTCGCGCAGAACTCAAAGTTTTTTGCCTGAGATACCAGGGACTCATCACTCTGTAAAAGAAAGTAATGGTAGGCCCTATTCACTCTGCGGATGCACGAGAGCAAAGAGCTGCAAACCACGGGGTAGCTGGGAATTATACATGTGTGTGAGGGAAAGCTGTGGTTTTACAAAACATCGTGGAGTTTCTGGGTTGTTATTGAGCAATGGTCTAAGCTTGCTAATAATGAACATTTTTTCTGTCTCTGTCTTTCTCAGTCTTTCTCTGTCTCTCTCTCTCTCTCTCTCTCTCTCTCTCTCTCTCTCTCTCTCTCTTTCTGTGTTTATATATCTCCCTCTTTCTGTGTTTCTGTCTCTGTCTGTCTGTGTGTGTGTCTGTCTGTCTGTCTGTCTGTCTGTCTGTCTGTCTGTCTGTCTGTCTGTCTGTCTGTCTGTCTGTCTGTCTGTCTGTCTGTCTGTCTCTCTCTGTCTCTGTCTCTGTCTCTGTCTCTGTGTCTGTCTGTCTCTCTCTCTGTCTGTCTGTCTGTCTCTCTCTCTCTCTCTCTCTCTCTCTCTCTCTCTCCCTCTCCCCCTCCCCCTTACTCCATCCCTCCCTCCTTCCCTCCCTCTCCCCTTCCCCCCCCACTCTTTCACACTCTCACAGAAACCCCCACCATGGCTACAGAATGCCGCGAGGATTGCTGTTTGGGGCTGGGACGGAGCGGGGTCGAGCAAGGCATAATCGCCACAATTTGCCCCAGACCGGTACTTTGAAGTGGATAATCACAGAATTATCCCCGGAGAGGAAGAGGACGGAGCAGGGGCCCCCAAAACGTCACGATGAAAGCGAAAAGAGCATCACTCGGCCTCGTCAAACAGCCAGAAATGAGCTCAATTTTAATTACAAAGATCTCCATGTCCCTCCTGCCGATAGGTTGCCCCCGGGGCATGTAGCTCCCTCTGCCTCCGACAATGGAGAGGAGGTTAGGGCCGCTGCCCCTCTTCCCCCTTCCAGCCTGCCCCCCGACCGGGGCGTCCCGGTGAACAGACCTTAAATTGCATTAACTCTGCAACCACAAGCACAGGCAAATTTAATATGGCCAGTGGAATAACATTGTGTCAGCCTCCAGAAGCCAGTACTCCGCACAGCCATCTGATTGGAAGCGACTGGCTCCGCACTGATCCAAGATGTGAACGTCCTGTTGGTGGCATATGTCGCACTGGCCCGAGAAAGTGGACATTTTGCAGTGAGTAAGACTGAATACACTAGACGGAGAAATGAGTGTTTTGAGATCTAACAAGACAAACCAGGAGGAACATCCAACTGTGACTTCATGACACAGGATGAAAAGTTGTGGATTCTTATTTACTGGAACAGCCTAGGTCACGATTTTGTATCTGGACGTAATGATATCTCAGATGAAACTTTACCTTTCGGACCAAAATGCTCGCACAGTTGGTGATTGCACGACTGGTCAACAGCCATTACTAATGGCCATTAACTACTACGTAAAACTACTAAATGGGACTCACGCAGTCATCAATTACTTAATTGGACGATTACTACTGACATAATGAAGAAAATATATTTAAAGGAAAGCCGCTGGAAGATGGACAACATCTTTTTCTACAAGCGTTACCTTGACTTGGACTTGACTTGGCTGCCTTTTACGCCGGATGGAGTGTAGGGCAGCAACAAAGGTTCTCCACTGTTGTCGGTCGCTTGCAAGCCTTTCCAGGGTCGCCCAGGAGTGGTTGAGGTCTTTTATCTCCCCTTCCACTGTGCGTCTCCAAGTCTGCCTGGGTCTCCCGCGCTTTCTCTTGCCTTCTGGGGTCCATCGGAGTGCCACTTTCGGAATGGAATCGTTGTCCATCCTCAGTACATGGCCAATCCATCTCCATTTTCTCTTGGTTATGAGTGTTTCCATGTCTTCTATGTTGCATCGTTACAAGCGTTACCGTATCAGACAAATTTTGCCAAATCAAATAAAGAGTTTTGGAAAGAGTGTCGAAACCGGTTGCGTACCTCTCTCTGGTACACCATTCAGTTGGTTCTGTAGGCATCCTACACGTAAATACAAAGGTGTAATATGATAATTGGTCAAGAGAAAGTAAAACAAATGCGCTTGAGAATGCTTCCACCCAAACTTGCCACCATTTGATACAATGCATAACAGTTTGCACACATCTATTCCCTACCGTAGAGGAGCGATGCAGCAAATGAGCCAACCAAAAGCTTCCTACTAAATTACTTTGTCAAGCATTTCCGTTTCAATAGTCTTATCAGGGATTTCCTCGTGGAATCATTCGTTTCATTTTCGCAGAAATAAATCTTTCTGAGGGGATGCATAGACAATCGCTCTACGGCAGAGATGTACAGTTCTTGTGTGAAAATTCTCTCGCGATGAACTGCAGGTGTGGAAGCCCCGGGTGAACAGTAAACTGCCGACGAGAGAAGATGAATCGGAGCAATTGTGAAGAAAAAAGACCTGGGTTTGGAGTGGAGACATCAACGATACGGAAGAGCGAATGAGAAAGGCACAGCAGCGAGAGGAAGAGGAAAGTCGGGGCTGGCAGCATTGATATACGAGGGAGCGGGAGGAGATGAGAAGGAGGAACTCTCAGGGATAGAGATGGGGGTTGGGAGGGAGAAAATTTGTAGATGGAGCGAGGAGAGGCTCAAGGAAACTATTTGTCGTTGGGATCGGGCTTTGTGGGGTGGGATGCCCGGGGGGGTGGGGGAGGGCGAGGGTCGATTATTGCAGGGACGGAGCATCATTACAGACTGTCAGCCTGACTCAATGGCCGCGGCCCAAAGTCAACACAGACACATGTAACCAGGCCTCGCTCTGTCTTCCTCGCCCTGTCCTTGTGAAGCCTGTGTGTGTGTGTGTGTGTGTGTGTGTGTGTGTGTGTGTGTGTGTGTGTGTGTGTGCGTGCGTGTGTGTGTGTGTGCGTGCGTGCGTGTGTGTGTGTGTGTGCGTGCGTGCGTGCGTGCGTGCGTGCGTGCGTGTGTGTGTGTGAGTGTGTGTGTGTGTTTGAGTGTGTTTGAGTGTGTGTGTGTGTGTGTGTGTGTGTGTGTGTGTGTGTGTGTGTGTGTGTGTGTGTGTGTGTGTGAGAGAGAGAGAGTTTGATTGTGTGTGTGTAAATGTGTGTGTGAGTGAGTGTGTGTATGTGTGTGTGAGTGTGTGTATGTGTGTGTGTGTGTGTGTGAGTTTGTATATGTGTGTGTGTGAGTTTGTATGTGTGTGTCTGTGTGAGTGCGCGCGCGCGCGTGTGTGTGTGCGCGCGCGCGTGTGTGTCAGTGTGTGCGCGCGTGTGTGTCAGTGTGTGCGCGCGCGTGTGTGTCTATGTGAGTGTGAGGGAGTGCGTGCGTGCGTGCGTGTGTGTGTGTGTGTATGTGTGTGTGTTTGTGTGTGTGTGTGTGTGTGTACGTGTATGTATGGTTGTATGTATCTCCGTGTGTGTGTTTGCGCGCGCGCGCGTGTGTATGTTTGAGTGTGTGTGTGTGTGTGTGTGTGTGTGTGTGTGTGTGTGTGTGTGTGCGCGTGTGTGTGTGTGTGTGTTAGCCGGTTGATCTCTCCTTGTTTCAGTTCTCATTGAAAGTCTCCACCAAACGGCTGATTCCTTGACGATGTGTGGTGGCTTGAGTAACTCCATGACCTGGAGAGCCAGGCCAGGGGGAGTGTCAAAACTTCCACCTCTTTTGGTACCGTTTCGCATACTGGACGGGTCAAAGGGTAGAGGTCAGACAAATATCAGCCAACTCTCCTCGAGTATAAGGGGTATGAGAAGGATCACTCAGACAGAAAAACCATGGGCAGACTTGGGCTCATCAGCCATGGCAGGCAGCCAGTCTAGGGGAGGGACCCCCGATACACGTTCTATGGATGAAGACGGAGATGCAGGACCCCTGTGGTGCCGCCAAACCTCTGCATCACGCAATACGCATCATGATGAATTGCGCGCGGTCAACTTCACGATGTGGTGCTCGTCCTCTGGGGTTCCGCCGGGGAGGAAGAGTGCCGGGCCTACAGTCTCGAATGGGCCCACCCTCAGCTACCGGAGGTCACCTCGCCTCTACTTGTCCGACCAGGAGAAGAGGAGTGAGGAAAAATGTGGCCAGACCCGAGACCAGTGAGGAGCAAGCTCTATGGCAACCTGGAGGAGCTGCGGAGAACAGCTGCATTTGGCGGGCGACTGGCGCAGTCATCTAGCGATCGACAAGAAGAAGAAGAAGATTGAAAGTCTTATGAGCACAGAGCGAATAGGTCATTTATGACCTCTCCCAACAACACATTTGTCATTGGGTACAATATGTGAGTTGATATGTGTACACTCATGCAGTAACCTTGAATACATTGAATGGGCAAGTATTGTCCACACCCTCACGATTTTTAAAGACTAAAATATACGTGAGTGTTTCCGATCTACTACATCATCCTGCAGCCCAATAAGTGCCGAAAATTTAGTCTCAATAATCCTTTCGGTTGAGAAGAGTTTTTGCATGAGCATGATCAATGATTTAGGGATTAGCTTGTCCTTGTTTCTGAGTTGTTCTCCCGAGTTCGTGACTAAAACCAGGAAAATTGACTAAATTTTAAACATTCACTTTATCAATTCTTAATATCATTTTTGGACAGCTTAGTCATTACAGTATCAGAGAATGTAACCAAAAAAGCAGCAGCAGTAGTACTTTTTTTAAACAGACGACGGATTCACGTTCGCAGTTTTAGATTTAAAATCAGGGTAACGCACGCTTCATTTGTGACTTTATTGAAGAAAATTTTTTTTTACAGCGCACACAAAATGCTAATGTTTTCTGTATGAGTTTGATCTATTGAATCAGGACTTTCGATTTTAAAACCTAGCGGTGTGTGTTGAATGCGTTCGGGAGGAAGCTGCTTGTGAAAAAGCAAGTTCACTTGTGACCTCGCATGAAGCGTGCGTTTTTCACGTACAGTTATTGTGACATCGCGGTTTTCTTGCTGGGAAAAGCTAAATAAAACTTTAATTAACAGATTCACAGCAGAATTTTTAAACACCAATGGCATACTTTGCTGCAGATAGTTTGTGGAGCGTGTTGGGTCAGCCGTTCCACTTTTTGGCCGCCATTTTGACGGCAATTTTACATTATTTATTACTCTAACATGCACAAACTTTACTTTCATCAAATCCCACTCCTCATGATGTTTCTTGGACATATGTACAACCTCCTGATGCAATGTTTCTTTGCCTAAAACTGAAAAATAGCTGGTTATAAGAAACTTTAATAGAGCACCCCATCCAGTCACGAACTCGGGAGAACAACTCTTCTACACTGAATTCTATGACGCGAACTGAACAGTGTGAAGTAAAACGCAAGAATCATAGATGTACATGTATAGCATCGGCCTCGTTCTCGCCCAAACACAGGAAATTGGAAGAGAAGACGCATGTAAATGACCGTTTCATAACCATGGCATCGACATTCATGCATATCTTCTATATGTTTTCGCTCGTTCATGACACACAGTGCGCATTTACACCATTCTGTAATAGGCTTTTAATTGATGTCAGAACACTGTTCGGGATTCGGACATCTGAAATGAACGTTGGACCAGTGGCTTGAAGACAGCCCTAACTGCAGACCGACTGGGTACGATTCTCTTGCTGGAGTTTATTTTCCTGTCCCGCGGATCTGCTGCTTGGTCCAATTAGAAGGGAGGGCTTCACGGGAGTCCAAATATCTGGTGAAGGGAGCAGATAGGGGACCCGGTCTGGCCACAGCAGATGATGCCAGCCGATGAACTCGGGAGGGAACATTAGGCAGATTGCTGGAGGATTCGCATCAAGTAGCTTGCTTTAAACTCCTCCAAAATGGAGACTGTTGTTTGGGCAAAAAGAGCATAATAACACTTACACTGAATACTATTTTTCAAGAGGTGTTCCTCCAGTATATAGACAGTTTTTGCAGCATAAATTATTCAAGCAGTTCCATTAATGAAAAAGAGAGGAGGGATGCAGAATTGTTTTCATGCTCTTTGCAAGATAAGAAAAAGGGCTTTCAACTTTATTTGACCTTGACACTAATCCAGTTTTGTAAGACTACAGAACAACAATTGCAAATCTTACTGTTCATTTACACAAAAGAGAAACCTGACTTATTTCAAGGTGTTTCACACACACACACACACACACACACACATATACACACACACGCGCGCGCGCGCGCACACACACACACACATGTATAGATTTTGTAGACAGTCAGACACCAAGTCCTTCATTGCAGAATGTCATACAGGTCTATGGATCAAGGCACACAGCGCGTTCTCCAACGAAATATCTCCCTTGCTTCCTGTCACTGCTGCCTGTGGCCTGTCTGCCTCTGCGTGTCTGTGAAAATGGGGCACTGACTCTCATCATGCACCACCTGTAGGGTAGCTGGCGCAACTGTTTCCACGTGCAGCCACAAGCTGCCTGCTCTCACATGCGCGCGCGCGCACAAACACACACACACACGCACACGCACACACACACACACGCGCACACACACACACGCACACGCACACACACACACACACACACAACATGCGCGGGAACGCACACATGCACACAGAATGAGAGAGAGAGAGAGAAGAGAGAGAGAGAGAGAGAGAGAGAGAGAGGAGAGGACTAATTTTAGCAACAATTATTGAATATCTGCAAAATTCAAAGAGTTGTTTATATATAGCGCAAGAAAAAGAAGGGGAAAAAAACCACATCAAGTGTTAAACTTATGACAACATGAATACAATGAAACTTGCACAGGAGCAAAATGTTCTAGACACCCAGCATAAAAAAATAACTTACAGCCGAAGCCGTTTGATGTCCCCCTCCCTCCCTCTCCCTCCCTCCCCCTCCCTCCCTCTCCCTCCCCCCCTTCCCCTCTCCCTCTCCCCCCCCTCCCTCCCCCCTCCCATAAGCCGGAATCTCTTGCTGCCAGATTTCTTTCAACAGCTCAGCGAATGGCGGCCTCAAGAAGCAATGAGAGAAAAATGTATACTGGACACAATTTTATTTATCACATTGCCTAGACATTAGATGAAGGTTGGGAAATTTTGTTGTTGTACGATGATGCTTGAGAAGATTGTAAAATTTGTCTTTGAACATAGGCAGAGAGACTAATACGTTTTTATATCATCAGGCAGTGACTTCCACAGAGCTGCCCCATAGTACGATAAGCTCGAATTGAACAAAATCATTCGAGGTTGAGGTAGGAAGAAATTTCCACGTCCTCTAAAGCGATGACTGCTTGAACAGTTTGGTTAGATAATTAGGTTCTCGGCCATCTATAATATTTTTCGAAGGCACACACTTATTGAACTGTAGATGCTTAATTAAGGACAGGCAAAACATCAAGAATTTCCATTTTCTTTGCTGAGAGATTTACTTGTGATCATAAGCTCAGAGGCTCTTCTCCACAGTGAACGGGGAAAAAAAAAGTTACCTCCCTCACTGAACGCGGACCTCGCGTTTTCCGGTAATAAAATGACGTTTGCTGTCTCCGCACACTTATTCGCATCTCTAGCTGATTTAGTTATATCACGATAGCATGCTAGGCGGTTGAGTTGTTATCTATTGTGAGTTGAAATCTTATAGAGGAAATTTATTTCCCAACAATCCTAAACTTCTGAAGAATTGGATGACAGCTGTTCAACGCGATCGTCTGCTGCTTTTGTCAGCAAGGGAGATCACTCCAGCGACCGAGAACTCGCAACCGCTAATCCGCAGTATTTGTGTTGATTACTCAACTCTCAATGTGTTTAAGTTTGCGCACATACAGTTTTTCACTCCTCTCCTCCAACATTCTTGCTATAGTTTGAAACTATAAGATGCACGATCTTTCGAAATGACATTGGCAACTTGAAGCACTTACCGGAAATAGCAGAGACTTTTGTTTGCGAAGGGACACAACTCTTACTTCAAAATCATTGGGATTCCCCATTCAGTCTTTTCAAATCTGCCTCACTACAGAGAGAGAGAGAGAGAGAGAGAGAGAGAGAGAGAGAGAGAGAGAGAGAGAGACAGAGACAGAGAGACAGAGAGAGACAGAGAGACAGAGAGAGACTGAGAGAGACAGAGAGACAGAGAGAGACAGAGAGAGAGAGAGAGAGAGAGAGAGAGAGAGAGAGAGAGAGAGAGAGAGAGAGAGAAGACGGGAGGGAGGGCGGTACGGGTGGGCCAACTGCCTGTCGCGAGAATGAGGGATGAAATCGACACCCCCCACCCGCAGTGAAGGGCTGAAATCGACACCCTGTGCAAGTGAGGGGGCGTGATAAGTGGGGGGTACGCCGGCCCCTCCCCGTCGTTGAAGAGGGAGGGGAGGGGAGGGAAAGGATGGAGAGGGGTGGGGAATATGAGGATGGCAAGGGGTCTAGGAGCCAATCGCTATCCGTCACGGAGGTAGCATGGAAGACAAAGTGGGGGGGGTAGGGAGTATGGGGGGTGAGGTGGGGAGTATAGAGAAGGACTGAAGACGGAAGAAGACATGCGTTGGATCAACCCGAAAAGGGGGGTGTCGGTAGCTGTGCAGCTGGGATGCGATAATTGTGTGAGGTGAACCCATGTGACTTTTTCAGGCCAAACTGGGGGAGGCGGTGGAGGTCGGAGTGAGTGGTGGGATGGGGTTAGTGAGGGACTGGGGTAAGTCTCCGTGTCGGCAGGGGGTTAGAGTGATGAGGTGGTGGGCAAGTATAGAAGGGAGTAATGAAGGGGTGTAGGGGGGGGGGGGGTAAGGGCCCATGGGAGAGGGGGTGTAGATGAGGAGGGGGTGCAGGGTTAATTTGAATGTCTTCCATGTGGGCAAGGAGGGGTCCTCTCCAGATAACATCTACAAGGCTCATTGTCGAGTCATAGGTCCAGTCTATGGCTGGTGCTTGTGTTCACAGGGGCAAAGCCAACATGGCGTCAGGTCCACTTCCTGTGTATTTAGTTTCCATTGTTGAGACTTTGTCTCGGTTTCTTGACGAAGGCGTGTCCAGGACTGAAGAAGAATAGACACGAATCAAAGGACACAAGCCACGAATTTCTGATGAGAGGTCTGAGGGCAGCTCCAAAATACGTGTAAGCAAGTGTTACGGTAGTGCTAATGGCGAAATGTTCACGGGTACGACACGACATCATACGACGATATACCACATCACATGACACTCTTCTGCAGGACACTACTTAACACTACACGACACGATGCGACACCGCACAAAACAACACAAGACATGATACAACACGACATGACACATCATACTACACCACATCACACCACAACACTATACTACACTACACTCCAACATTACACTACACTATACTACACTATACCCCAATGCACTGCGAATGACAACATAATGCTACACGACCCAAGCCAACGCATTATTACAAAAGACAGCATTACATAAAACAACACAAAACTGGACACCACAACATAGCGCGCTCCCTGACATGACACGACAAAGATTACATTGCATACCATGGTATGGCATGGCATGATATGACACTATGAAGTGGTGCAGCAGTGCACGGTGTAGCATGGCATGACATGATATGACACACCATGATGGAACATGGTATGACGTGACATATGAAGTGGTGCAGCAGTGCACGGTGTAACATGGCATGACACAGCAGCGTAGCAGAGTTAAGTTTAAGATTGAATGGCATAGCACATTCCACTCATCCCATCAATAAAAGATGTTCCGTCGATTGCCTGTAATAAGATACAGTAATGTTTGGTCAGAAACACACACACACACACACACACACACACACGCACACACACACACACACACACACACACACGCGCGCGCACTCATAAATGAAACCTGTGTGAATGGCAGTGGGAGGAAATGTGCAAATCAAATGAAATCCCAGTGTGGTGCAAATTAAATACAAATAAGCAGTCAGGATACAAGAGCCTCGGTGTTGGTTGGTGCTGAATTC
>JAWQFJ010007796.1:0-57322 GCA_034096865.1 Theodoxus fluviatilis
GTCATGAATGTTGTATTGAGAGGAAGTGCATGGGGTGAAGGGATTTCTGTTGGTGGGTGCGATTTTGGTGTTGGAAGAAGGGTCCGTCTGCGCTGTTGTGTTGTGTGCGTTTGAATTGGTGGGAAGGATGGTATTGGCAGGAGAGCTGAGAGTTTTTGAGTGGTATGTACTGATCGTGCTTCAGGTTGAGGTGTTTTCGCTGTTGGAGAGTTGTAGAAACGTTTTGATGACTTTGGCAAGCCTGATATTGCTGTCATTAGTAAGTTGTTTGCCATCAGTTGTGTAGCTTGTGTTGTTGCTGGAGCACATGGTGACATAGTGCACACTTTGTCTTTTCTTTGCCATGTGCTCCATGGCTGCGTTGCATAGATCTGTTAAAGTGGTCAGCGGAACGCTTGTGAAATGGCAGGGGAAACGAAGCGGATTTTCGCTTCGGGAAAGATGCTTGATGCCACTGAGGTGAGTGTTTCATATTCCTTTTGAGTCTGGGCTGCATTGCGAGTTTCGTTTCCGCTAACTAGAAATGAAACAGAGAGAGAGAGAGAGAGAGAGAGAGAGAGAGAGAGAGAGAGAGAGAGAGAGAGAGAGAGAGAGTCGATCAGTGTCTTTCTTAGATAGTGGAAGGACAATACGTACCCACGACCACTAGAAAATTACGGTGGTCTTAAAGGTTGTCACCGTCCTTCATTGAAACTAGGGGTTCCTACTCCTGAAAGCGACCCTTCGTCATTTTTGTTTTGTATTGCACTTTGAGCGAAGAATGGAATGCCTCCTGTCTGACCTCGATTCTTGACGTGCTATTGACTGCATGACTCTGATTTCCACTTTCACTTGGATCGGCCTCTCCTACATCCAATCATCAATTTAAAAACAGCATTCTATAAATGAAAAAAGGACAGATTCTATCCATAAGAACAATAAAAATACAGCCAGAGAACTACCAGAATCGGCGATAGGCCCTGGACGCCTAAGCAAGCCGAAGAATTCTATTCTATTCTATTCTATTCTATCTGGATTTTGTCTTACTTTTCCCCCAAGACTATCACTCCCACGAAACACACAATGTTCCCTTTTATTTCGAACAAACTTAAACATGTGCAATGGTAGGGTGCATTTAAATGGAAAAAGGAATTTCTTTTTATCACCATCATCATCATAATCTTCTCCTCCTCCTCCTCCTCCTCCGTCTTCTCCTCCTCATTGTATCAAATCTCACTTTTCTTCCAACCCTGATAGTAGTAGTAGTAGTAGTAGTAGTAGTAGTAGTAGTAGTAGTAGTAGTAGTAGTTGAGAGGCTAGATATAGGCCGTGAAGCCTTTTGAACGCCCCATCGCAATGTGTTCTTCTTCTTCTTCTTAGGTACTGATGTGGAATTATCTCCCCTTAGAATTCGTGTGATTCGCCTAAAATGGCGGACAAGCTACCATGGGGTTTGAAAGGAGACAAATTAACTCCAGGATCTGCTAAGGTAAGTTTTTGCACCAACTGTAATTTTTCTTGATTCAGTTTTTGTTGTTGTGAGAGCTTGAGATGGATGTGGAACCCCAAGTCAGTAAGTACAATGCAACAAACGGACAGCTTCAGGCTTCTTGCGGCAAGCTTGGTGAAAAGTCAACTATTTAATTAACACTAGTACAAGAAAAGAGTAGCCCATGCAGCAGTCCTTAAATCGTGTATAAATCATAATGTTCTTTATTTACTCTGTTGAAAGAGTTGATTTTTACACCAAACCACGTACATTTTCATTTTCATCTCCATGGTATTGTTTCCGGCTAGTCACGGTGTGAATGTGACCGACTCACCGAGTACCCATTTCTTTCTCAATCTCAGTCATGTCATACTCACATCACTAGTCACTTGCCTCAAATACTAGTTATGAATGCAAATGAATTTTTTTCTGTGTGTCTCAAATATTCTTATTTTATTGCAGTGCTATTGAAGGGATGAGTCACGATTTTGCGGTCATGTTACTCTTGTATGAACTATGATGTACGTAGAACTTTCGTACATTTCTTCGTTCTTGCAATAAGAATAGAGTAACATAAACATAGAGTATGATAGACCCACTGTGTTTTCCTATGTGATTTGTAATAGGCAAATTAGTAAGGAAATCGAGTCTTTATTTGCTGTTTACCTTCCCAGCTCAAGGAATTTTCGTAATTGATGGCCTATGTTATACTTATAGGAGAAAGCGGGGCATTATGATTTTCGAAAATTCTCCAAAATGTTTAATGATACTGTGTGGACAAGACTTGTCACTCCAAATCACTGTGCAGAGCTGCAGTGGCAAGATTCTGCATGGAGTGATAGTTGGACCCCATGAGCGTTATTGAGAAGAAAAAAACACCCAACGGTCCCTGCTTGGTGATGGGCGTGATGTGATTAGCACTGGCAAGGGGACTTCTGGCGGCAGATGAAGTGACTGTACAATGCAGTTTCCTGAGGCCATGTCGAGGGATCACTACTTGAGCATTTGACGATACCTCCACTCGGAGAACAAACAACCAAGGAATGTGCGATAAGACAACAAGCTGTTCAAAATGCAATTGTTCCTTTCCCACTTGACCAAGAAAAACACTTTCAAGCTCTGTGCAGAGTGAACATATTCATGACAGTTGACGACGGCATGGTCAAATTCAAAGGCAGGCGAGCTCCCTTTCCACCAGTATCTCCCCAGTAAACCCACAAATGGGGTGCGAAAATGTGGGTGATGGCAGAAAGTTCGACTGGGTATGTCATCAACTTCCAGGTAAACTGGGGCTCTGTGCCGAGTGATTAGCACGCAGAACCTGCTGTCGCTTGCTGCTAGCGGGTGCTGTGTTCGAAACTGCGGGGGTTCTACAGTTGCATCCTTGAGCAAGGTGCTTTACTCATAATGTCATATTGCTTCTCCCCACCCAGGAGTAAAACGGGTACCTGTGAGGTCTAAGTTGGATAATTTTGAAAGATAACTTAGGCATGTTCATCCGCAGCCTGGTTGCATGCTCCCCAGGGAGTTGAGATGGTGTTGGAATGATAAAAAGTGGTAGCCCGATGACCAGAGGGTAAATGTATTGTATGTGGTTTGAGCATCCATCACTGGGTGGAAGAGTTGCAATATAAAAAAGAGCACCTTTACCCAGGTTGTGGTTACATCCAGGAGAAAGGCCAAGCCTAAAGAATGGTCAAGGACTTGGCAACCTCTAATTTTGGATCACACCTGTCTGTTTAGAGATTTATAACTTCTTTTCAGGAACAGAACTCCTGATAGACCTGGAGCACATTTCTTAGGCAAGTTACATGCCTCGAAGGCTAGCCGAGGGAGAGCAAGACGTCTAAGAAATGGCCCATCATTAATTGGCAAGGCAGAAGTCCGAGAGAACATGGTAGCATCCTGGCGTGAGAATTTGTGAAGAAGTTGCCGATAGACAAAATAACTGGACGATACAGACATCACAGCAGTTTTTCACTTGTTTAGAACATACCATGGTGAACAAATGGCACGGAAACTTTTTCAACGATAAAAAAGCAACAGGGTTTAAAATGTTGTGTCTTGATACGCTTCGATCAATTCAAGGGACATAATTCATAGAGTGTACATGTACGGTGTTTCATGTATGCCAACAGAAAAAAATAGTTGGCAGTGTTTGTATAGAAATAACTATACATTCTCCTCAAAATATACAAATGAACACTCGAGCAGCAAATCCTTCTATGTTCGCACACTTTTCCATTCTCTGACAGTGAGAAGCAGATTGCAGGCACTGCTGTCTATCTGCGGCATCCCAATTGGCACAGTCTCCGCCATTTTGATTCATCAGGGCATCTGTAGTGAGATGCAGCGAGGGACCTCCCGAGCTACTTTGGCCACCTTCCTTCACAGCGAGTGCCTCCTTGTGAACGAGATGCCGTAGGCATGCCTAGCCCTCAAGATTCTCTTAAGATTTGTTGCCTAAGAAACTCGCTTCTGAGAAATCGGTATCGAAGCCTGTGGTACTGTCAGAGCCAATTGGAAGGGACTGCCAACTTCCATCATGCCCAGGAAGGGTTGAACCTTTGCTTTCAACAGGCACCAGCTCCAGCTAGCTCGCATAGATGAATTCACTCTTTGTGCATGGCAGGATAAGTGTTATGGTGCTATCCAACTTCCATGATGCTACTAGCAGGGGCTATGTCAAAGGAGCAAAGACAACACCAGAGTTCTAGTAGAGGTGCCTTCCTCTCTGGCTGACAACCAACAGCACATGCAGGGAATGGATCTCCTACATCAAATGGCGGGCTACAACATGCCGCAGCACAAATCAAAGAACCATTGGAGGAGAATTTTCTCTTTCTTCCTCAGTGTGTCATGCTTCAAAGCTTTCCTTGACCTTGCTGTCCGGAGTGCAGGAGAATCAAGCTTTCATGCCATGCTCCCAAGACTTGTCGGGAATGACTGGAGAACCTGACCCTGGATCTGGTGACCACGGTGACAGCAAGGGCAGCTGCCCAGGCACCCCAATACCTCAGACCTTTGGCTGAACATGACAGCCAGAAATTCCTTGTGAGGAGGAAGACCTGCAAAGAGTGCTCACTTTCCAGGAGCAGCGAGGACGCTAGAGCCTCTGCCACCGTCTATGGCTGCAAACTGTGTGACGAGGCGGTCCACATCGAGTGCTACGGAAAGAACCATCTTGCCAACTGCTCTGATATCTTTTGAAAATTTATTTTTTCATGTGGAAATGATTCAGCCCCAAGACTGTGCAAAGTTTTTACTGTTTCGTTGATAATAACTTGAGTTTTAAGTCCATTTTGGAGCTGAAAAATAATATCTATTCTATGTGAACTTTTTTCACTTTTGTCACATGTCGGAATTTTAAACTTAAAGATAAAAATGATTAACTCCAGGAGCAACAGTGATGATGTAGTGGTGTAGCATATTCATTTGGCTTTCTAGCAGTTTTTGACTCACATGCGAAGCATAAGTGAGTCTATGTACTCACTCGTTTCGTGCGACCGTGCCTCCGGGCGTCCGAAAACTTTAACGTTGGATTTATCTCGGAGACTATTCAGTCTATCAATACCAAATGTGGCATGATGGTGTATGATGACAAGGCCTCAAAAAACATACATAGTGACTTGTCCTTGCTTCAAGGTCAAGGTCGCAGGGGCCATAAATGTTGTCTAAAAAACAGTCATTTTTCAAATTTTCTCAAATTTCTCTGAAGTTTTTGAGATTGGATACCTCACCTATATATGGTATATAGGGCAAAGTAAGCCCTATCTTTTGATACCAGTTTAGTTGACCTTGCTTCAAGGTCAAGGTCACAGGAGCTCTTCAAAGTTGGATTGTATACATATTTTGAAGTGACCTTGACCCTGAACTATGGAAGATAACTGTTTCAAACTTAATAATTATGTGGGGCACATGTTATACTTTCATCATGAGACGCATTTGGTCACATATCATCAAGGTCAAGGTCACTTTGCCCCTTATGAAATGTGACCAAAATGGGGTAGTGAACCACTAAAAGTGACCATATCTCATGGTAGAAAAGTGCCAATAAGCACCATTGTGCTTCCTATGTCTTGAATTAACAGCTTTGTGACCTTGGATGACCTTGACCTTGGGTCAAGGTCACATGTATTTTGGTATTAAAAATATGTAAAGCATTTCTTAGTGTATGATGTCATTGATAGGCTTGGTTGTTTGACCTTGACCTTGAAGGTCACCTGAAGGTCAAGGTCATATAAAGGTCAAGGTCAAGCATGTGAGTGGTATGGGCTTTGCCCTTGTTGAATGAATGATGTAATGTACTATCTCCCTTCTTTGTATTTGCAGGTGATATCAGAGAGTAAATTGAAGGCATTTGAAATCGGATCAATGAATAGAGGGAAGAAAACACAGCTCTCCAAGAAGGAGCAGGACGAGTTGAAAAGAAAGGTAAGTGTTGCTGCCATGGAAAGTATGGAACACCATGATCAACATCAGCTAAAGAGTGTACAGTGTCTGAGCTGTTGTGACAGTTTATGGGGCACATGGCAGAGAAAAGCAGGGAATGGGAATGGAGGTGGGGCAATAAATGCTCAGCAAATATGAATGAGATCATTGATATGTTACAATGCAAACATACCATAAGGAATATTCAGCTAAATGTTTTTGTTTCAGATTTTTTCATGAGTTATAACACAATTACTGGAAAAGTACATATGCCTATTTTTACCCCCAAAAGAAGATGACATGGAATAAGGATAGTATGTAGAATTTTTGCAAGTTTGCAAATAAATGGGTGTAGAATACATTGAGACCAATCAGAAAACTGTAACTTTATTTGCTACTTTTTAATAATAGTTTAATCATGTCATGCCAGTAGTGTTTTTTTTCTGATGAATATGCCACTTACCACTAGAAACATTTGTAAGTGTTACAGATACACTTATGATGTCTTATTGTGTAATAAACTAGTCCGTTTTCTTTGTTTTCAACCATTGCAGATTTTGAAGAGGTTCATCATTGTAGTTTGGTAGAGGGAAATATATATGTAATTTTTCAGAGCTTGTGTCATAACACAAGAATAACTCAATCTGAAACAATCATACAATGACAATTAGTCTGAATATTCCTTATAGTGTGTTTGTATTTGTAGCTTGCATGGATAAAGGTTGAGTACATTTAAAGGCATGAATGGTTTCAGCGTGCATGAGTTTGGAGTGAGTGATTCCTGGAAAGCATGTTTGAGACTGAGCAATGGAGACATTGGTTGATGAATGCAGTGAGCTTGTAGTTTGGAAGTGTTTGGAAGAATGACCACAAAATAAAGTAGTTGCTTTTCGGGTCCACTGGTACCAAGTTGTCCATTCCTTGAATGTGAAGGGCCCAGAACTCGGACGGTTACATATTCGGCACCACACATGGGGCCCTTCGTACATCAGAATGGTAAAACTGCAGAAAGTATTGGAAAGGATAGAAGCCCTTCCAGCAGAGAATAAAAACCGCTGGCGCTGAACCTCCAGGTTTTCGTATATTTATTTTAAAAAAGAGATAAAAGAACGGGTTCGAACCCGCAACCTCTCGAAAAAAAAGGGGAGGAAAAAACACACACACACACACAAACACAAAAAACCAGGTCGGGTTCGAACCCACAACCTCTCGAAAAAAGAGAGAAAAGAAAGTTTCAGTGCAGAATCGAACCTGGTCATGCATGACCAAGAGTGCAACGCTCTACCAGCTTAGCCATTTGAGAATTGATATGACGGAGTGTTTGTAAAGCATTTATAACGTTCTTTTCCCTAAACCCCCTTGCAAGCTATCGGCCCAGGAAACAATCGACCATATATTTTAAACATGATGGATAGGTTCAGGAAGCTCCTATTATGACATGTTTTGTTTTGCATTGGCTTGTCATAGACGCTGAATTAACACTCACACAGTCACACAGAGGAGGAGGTGTATTATATAGGTATGTGCGAGAAAAAACGAAAGGTAAATGACACGAATGAAATGTAGTTCATTGAAAAGAGCATAAAAAGATCATTCCAATGGTATAAGTATGAACACTGTGGGTCAATTTGTTTAAAAGTTATGAATTTTAATTGAATAAAATCCGGCTCTTTGTTTTACTATAAAGACAATAGAAAGCTGATTTTAGCGAGATTTCCGACAGAGTGACCTCCCAGTTTTCGCGTGTCTCTCCAGGAGCGCTTGTGCAAGATACACGTATACATGTATAGTGAGTGTTGTATCTATGCCACGTGCGTGAGGAATAAAGTTTAGTGTATGAATAGCAGAATGCAAGTGCGTGCAAGGGTTTTTGACTCACATGCGAAGCAAAAGTGAGTCTATGTACTGAGCCGTGTCGTCCGTCCGTCCGGGCGTCCGTCCGGGCGTCCGTCCGTAAAAAACTTAAACGTTTGATTTTTCTCGGAGACTATTAAGTCTATCAACACCAAATGTGGCATGATGGTGTATGATGACAAGGCCTCAAAAAACATACATAGTGACTTGACCTTGCTTCAAGGTCAAGGTCACAGGAGCCATAAATGTGGTCTCAAAAACAGTCATTTTTCACATTTCCCCAATTTTCTCCCACGTTATTGAGAATGGCGACCTTAGCTACAAGTGGTATATAGGTCAAAGCAAGCCCTATCTTTTGATACCAGTTTGGTTGACCTTGCTTCAAGGTCAAGGTCACAGGAGCTCTTCAAAGTTGGATTGTATACATATTTTGAAGTGACCTTGACCCTGAACTATGGAAGATAACTGTTTCAAACTTAATAATTATGTGGGGCACATGTTATACTTTCATCATGAGACACATTTGGTCACATATCATCAAGGTCAAGGTCACTTTGACCCTTATGAAATGTGACCAAAATGGGGTAGTGAACCACTAAAAGTGACTATATCTCATGGTAGAAAGTGCCAATAAGCACCATTGTGCTTCCTATGTCTTGAATTAACAGCTTTGTGTTGCATGACCTTGGATGACCTTGACCTTGGGTCAAGGTCACATGTATTTTGGTAGGAAAAATGTGTAAAGCATTTCTTTGTGTATGATGTCATTGGTAGGTTTAGTTGTTTGACCTTGACCTTGAAGGTCACCTGAAGGTCAAGGTCATATAAAGGTCAAGGTCAAGCATGTGAGTCGTATGGGCTTTGCCCTTCTTGTTATAGTATTTCTTGAAAGCGATATGTCTGTGAGAAACCGTTTGTTCCGTAGTTTGTAAACATGAACACTAATTAGCCGAGTGCGTGGAGAAGGCAGACCTGTTTACTCTCCCGATTTTAGCGGGAGACTCCCGATTTCAGACCCTATCTCCCGACCTCCCGCTAGCTTCGTAAATCTCCCGATTTTTTTTTCCACCGATCTCCCGAGAATGAAAAATTTTGAAAGGTTTATTTCGTTTCCGAAGCATTTACATTGACGATCCGAACTTTCTACCGCGCCACTGAAGGTCATTCCGCAGATCTGCAGTACAATTTTTTTGATTAGTTGAGTCAAGACCTTCGTCCAATCGAGAGCCAGTTTACAACCTGGAATAGCCGCCATTTTGCTTGACCGATCTCAATGAAAAGTCAAAGAGAAAGACTCGCGAAACCGATTCTGAATCCGACAGTGAGCGTGACACAGAGGATGAGAACAGAAAGTCCACTCTTGTCAGAAGGAGAAAGAGAGCAAAGTACAGCGTAAAGTGGAAGGCTGAGTGGAAATCGGAATTCCCGGCATTTCGCCCATCGTCGAAATCGAAATCACACGCGTTTTGCACGTTCTGCAAAAAGACATCAACGTGAGCCACGGAGGCAAGAATGAGAGAGAGAGATAGATAGAGAGAGAGAGAGAGAGAGAGAGAGAGAGAGAGAGAGAGAGAGAGAGAGAGAGAGAGAGGGAGAGAGAGAGAGAGAGGGAGAGAGAGAGAGAGAACTTGTGTGCGCGCGCGAGAGAGAGAGAGAACTTGCGCGCGCGAGAGAGAGATAGAGAAGCGCACGCGAGAGAGACAGAGCGAGAGAAAGAGAGCGCGCGAGAGAGAGAGAGAAAGCGCGCGCGCGGGAGAGAGAGAGAGAAGAGAGAGAAAGCGCGCACGCGGGAGAGAGACAGAGAGAGAGAATTTGACTTTTCGCCTCCCTGATCAGAGATGAGACTTATCAGCGTTTCAGCTGATTTCTGAGTTTTTTATTCCACTTTCAGCTGATTTTTATTCAATTGTTATGCAGTTCGTGACCTGAGATGGTACACATATCTAAAAATAAAAATCTCCCGCTTTTTATTGAAATCTCCCGATTTTTGAGTCGCCATCTCCCTATTGTGCACAACTTAAGGTAAACAGGTCTGAGAAGGGAGTGTAAACACTAAAAATATAACATGAAAATTCCCACACTTAAAGCTGGGAAAAGGTTCAAGGTGTCAGTAAACTATATCTCTCCTAAAAGATCTAAACACAATTTTCTCCATGGAAAAGCACGTCTCTAACAAGCTGGTCTTAATAAAGAAATAAACACCGGACGCATATTTATGATCTGCGCTCTGAGCAGCAGATGATCGAGCAGCTAGCATACAGGCCTATATTATAATTATAATAATGATAGCTGCGATGGCATTTTGGATCTCCCATTAGAAAAAGCGACTGGTGTCAATAGGTTAGAAAGCTTTTCCTCGCATAACTCTGAACACTGTGGTGTTTCTACCTGGAATTAGAATCGACGCTTTCATTCACTCATAGCTGAAAATGAAGCGACGACGGCACGGAGAAAACTGCGCTGCAATATCGTGTTCAAATGCCAGATACGGCTGTCGTGGAAAATCTTTTTTCCGCTTCCCCCGAGACGAGACAAGACCCAGCCTTGCACGAGCAATGAGGATAGTTGATCTTCTGCTTAACAGCGTCAAGATGGATATAAATTATCGATGTGGTGTTTCATTTTTTCGCACTGATCTGAAGCACCGAGCCGTCACCTCCACCGTGTAATCCTCTTGCCCATAGATCTTAATTTCGTCTAAATAACATGAGTAATATTTATTCATACCCCTGTCTATCACAGTCTGAGAAATCTTCTCACTGTCTGGCAAAAATGAGACACAAATGCTGTCCGGAATACAATGCAACGAGTTAAGTCTGCGTTCATTTGGAAGCCATTTTTGCGCCCGCATCTGTTACCACGAGAGATACAGCAAGAAAGTGACGTGGCTGTGGAGTGGGTCGCCATTCCATGAATTGACTACTTGCATCGTCAAAAATCATTCTTTCTCCTTCTCCAATGTTCTCGAAATTATTCCTCCTGGCATAGATTCTATATAGGATCCATCCTCCTAAAAAATCTACTCGCAAATGACGTCACGTTATACGACGTCAAATGATCACGTCACAAATTTTGCAAAATGGAGTCTGTTGAATCGTTTTCAATGAAACACCAAAATGTAAAAAAGTCACTTTCTTTTCAAACCTCGATTCTGAAAATTTGATAATATTGAATGGGACCTAACTTCCAGTCAGTGTGCAAAATCTCAAGGAAATCCGTCCAGTAGTTTTTGAGATATAGGCCGTGGAGACGGGACAGACAGACACACACACACACAGACAGACTAATAAAGTCTGTAGGACCTCCAGTAAACCTGGAGGGATAATACCTCATTATTGACTCACATGCGAAGCAAAAGTGAGTCTATGTATCACCCGTTTCGTCCGTCCGGGCGTCCGGGCGTCCGAAAACTTTAACGTTGGATTTTTCTCAGAGGCTATTAAGTCTATCAATACCAAATGTGGCATGATGGTGTATGATGACAAGGCCTCAAAAAACATACATAGTGACTTGACCTTGCTTCAACGTCAATGTCGCAGGGGCCATAAATGTTGTATTAAAAACAGTCATTTTTCACATTTTCTCAATTTTCTCTGAAGTCTTTGAGATTGGATACCTGACCTATACATGGTATATAGGGCAAAGTAAGCCCTATCTTTTAATACCAGTTTGGTTGACCTTGGTTCAAGGTCAAGGTCACAGGAGCTCTTCAAAGTTGGATTGTACACATATTTTGAAGTGACCTTGCCCCTGAACTATGAAAGATAACTGTTCCAAACTTCATAACATTGTAGTACACATGTTATACTTTCATCATGAGACACATTTGGTCACATATCATCAAGGTCAAGGTCACTTTGCCCCTTATGAAATGTGACCATAATTTGGTAGTGAACCACTGAAAGTGACTATATCTCATGGTAGAAAGTGCCAATAAGCACCATTGTGCTTCCTATGTCTTGAATTAACAGCTTTGTGTTGCATGACCTTGGTCAAGGTCACATGTATGTATTTTGGTAGGAAAAATGTGTAAAGCATATCTTAGTGTATGTCATTGCTAGGTTTAGTTGCTTGACCTTGACCTTGAGGGGCACCTGAAGGTCAAGGTCATGTAAAGGTCAAGGTCAATCATGTGAGGCGTATGGGCTTTGCCCTTCTTGTTTAGAAATTTGGAGGCTGACAGGTTTCCCTCAGTGTCAACAGCCTCAAGCAGCCCCCCTCCTACTTAGTCCATGGCCATGCCAGGTATAGAGGAAGGAGGAAGTCTTTCTCCAACTCCTAGATTGTCAATGTTTTCTGCAGAGCTGGACAAAGATGCAAGCTGTGTACATTTACAGTAGAGAGCAGAGGAAGGACTGAGAGGCACTTGCACTGAAGCAGACATTTTTCAAACTATACGCCACTCTACAAAGTCTCTCGCTGCTGATGTCCCCCAGTGGTTTCGGGGTAAGAATTGACCCACCGCGTCTCCCTACGCGATTCGTAAGAGGCGAATAACTAGGGACACAGTGACTTTATTTGCGTTTACTCTATACTGATCAAGTGATTTACGTGCTTGCTGGCCCTATATAGCCTTCAAAGGCTGATAGGCGGTAAAACTCGATCCATCCATCCATCTATCCATCCATCCATCCATCGCTGCTGATGTTCTTTTGCATCTTTTGAGCAATGCCACACTTGATGATGCACTGAACAAATTGGAGGAGATGTTAGGAAGCATGCAGTTCTACATGGCATGGCTGTGGCCATCAAAGTCTGGTGTTTGGGCATGTTGTCTCAAATGCATTGTTTGGGATGTGTAAACAGCGGACCCTTGGTTGACAGGAAGGCTCAAGCAGTATGCTTTGTAGCAAGTTCTAGAGTGGGTTGGCTTCCAGTGCAATTCGTGAAGCACTTGGGCAATGAGTGGATGGTGGGGCTACTTTCAGTCAGCTCCTTGTGGCAATGCGTCAGTTCAACTTCAAGGCAGAGAAGTTGGAGCCACAGTCGGCACAGGCTGCCGAAATTCAGGAGTCACTGACCGTATTGACACAGCTCACATGTAAAATGCTACAGAAGCCGAATCCAAGAGTCTATGCACTGGAAAGGAAGCAGCAATCTCCAGCATAAGATCCACTCAGAAATTGGGAACAAAGAGTGAATTCCTGCAGAAGTGCTATCAGTGCCATGAGAGAGGACACAATGAGGCACAGTGCCGAGGAAGGCAGGGAAGGCCTTGAAAGGGGACAGGGCAGGTCAGAACTCCTTCAGTATTTCCCCAAAGACTACTCTCAGAGAAAGCGCAAACACTGTCACCATACTAGTGAATGGGGCAGAGGTCAAATGCCTCTTGGACACTGGCTCAGTGGTGTCCACTGTGGCCCAATCCCTGGTCACCCAGCTGGGACTACCCTTGTGACCTGTCCAAGACTTTATAAAGCTGGGACCACCCTTGCGACCTTTCCAAGACTTTATAAAGCTGGGACTACCCTTCTGTCTGCAGCAACATGTATGGTCTTGTAGTGATCTCAGGCATTTCTGTCTGCAGCAACATGTATGGTCTTGTAGTGATGGCACGCATTTCTGTCTGCAGCAGTATGTATGGTCTTGTAGTGATGGCACGCATTTCTGTCTGCAGCAGTATGTATGGTCTTGTAGTGATGGCACGCATTTCTGTCTGCAGCAGTATGTATGGTCTTGTAGTGATGGCACGCATTTCTGTCTGCAGCAACATGTATGGTCTTGTAGTGATGGCACGCATTTCTGTCTGCAGCAACATGTATGGTCTTGTAGTGATGGCACGCATTTCTGTCTGCAGCAACATGTATGGTCTTGTAGTGATCTCAGGCATTTCTGTCTGCAGCAACATGTATGGTCTTGTAGTGATCTCAGGCATTTCTGTCTGCAGCAGCATGTATGGTCTTGTAGTGATGGCACGCATTTCTGTCTGCAGCAACATGTATGGTCTTGTAGTGATGGCACGCATTTCTGTCTGCAGCAACATGTATGGTCTTGTAGTGATGGCATGCATTTCTGTCTGCAGCAACATGTATGGTCTTGTAGTGATCTCAGGCATTTCTGTCTGCAGCAACATGTATGGTCTTGTAGTGATCTCAGGCATTTCTGTCTGCAGCAGCATGTATGGTCTTGTACAAGTTGTAGTGATGGCACGCATTTCTGTCTGCAGCAACATGTATGGTCTTGTAGTGATGGCACGCATTTCTGTCTGCAGCAACATGTATGGTCTTGTAGTGATCTCAGGCATTTCTGTCTGCAGCAACATGTATGGTCTTGTAGTGATGGCACGCATTTCTGTCTGCAGCAACATGTATGGTCTTGTAGTGATGGCACGCATTTCTGTCTGCAGCAACATGTATGGTCTTGTAGTGATCTCAGGCATTTCTGTCTGCAGCAACATGTATGGTCTTGTAGTGATCTCAGGCATTTCTGTCTGCAGCAACATGTATGGTCTTGTAGTGATCTCAGGCATTTCTGTCTGCAGCAACATGTATGGTCTTGTAGTGATCTCAGGCATTTCTGTCTGCAGCAACATGTATGGTCTTGTAGTGATCTCAGGCATTTCTGTCTGCAGCAACATGTATGGTCTTGTAGTGATCTCAGGCATTTCTGTCTGCAGCAACATGTATGGTCTTGTAGTGATGGCACGCATTTCTGTCTGCAGCAACATGTATGGTCTTGTAGTGATGGCACGCATTTCTGTCTGCAGCAACATGTATGGTCTTGTAGTGATGGCACGCATTTCTGTCTGCAGCAACATGTATGGTCTTGTAGTGATCTCAGGCATTTCTGTCTGCAGCAACATGTATGGTCTTGTAGTGATCTCAGGCATTTCTGTCTGCAGCAACATGTATGGTCTTGTAGTGATGGCACGCATTTCTGTCTGCAGCAACATGTATGGTCTTGTAGTGATCTCAGGCATTTCTGTCTGCAGCAACATGTATGGTCTTGTAGTGATCTCAGGCATTTCTGTCTGCAGCAACATGTATGGTCTTGTAGTGATCTCAGGCATTTCTGTCTGCAGCAACATGTATGGTCTTGTAGTGATCTCAGGCATTTCTGTCTGCAGCAACATGTATGGTCTTGTAGTGATCTCAGGCATTTCTGTCTGCAGCAACATGTATGGTCTTGTAGTGATCTCAGGCATTTCTGTCTGCAGCAACATGTATGGTCTTGTAGTGATCTCAGGCATTTCTGTCTGCAGCAACATGTATGGTCTTGTAGTGATCTCAGGCATTTCTGTCTGCAGCAACATGTATGGTCTTGTAGTGATCTCAGGCATTTCTGTCTGCAGCAACATGTATGGTCTTGTAGTGATCTCAGGCATTTCTGTCTGCAGCAACATGTATGGTCTTGTAGTGATCTCAGGCATTTCTGTCTGCAGCAACATGTATGGTCTTGTAGTGATCTCAGGCATTTCTGTCTGCAGCAACATGTATGGTCTTGTAGTGATCTCAGGCATTTCTGTCTGCAGCAACATGTATGGTCTTGTAGTGATGGCACGCATTTCTGTCTGCAGCAACATGTATGGTCTTGTAGTGATGGCACGCATTTCTGTCTGCAGCAACATGTATGGTCTTGTAGTGATGGCACGCATTTCTGTCTGCAGCAACATGTATGGTCTTGTAGTGATCTCAGGCATTTCTGTCTGCAGCAACATGTATGGTCTTGTAGTGATCTCAGGCATTTCTGTCTGCAGCAACATGTATGGTCTTGTAGTGATGGCACGCATTTCTGTCTGCAGCAACATGTATGGTCTTGTAGTGATGGCACGCATTTCTGTCTGCAGCAACATGTATGGTCTTGTAGTGATGGCACGCATTTCTGTCTGCAGCAACATGTATGGTCTTGTAGTGATCTCAGGCATTTCTGTCTGCAGCAACATGTATGGTCTTGTAGTGATGGCACGCATTTCTGTCTGCAGCAACATGTATGGTCTTGTAGTGATCTCAGGCATTTCTGTCTGCAGCAACATGTATGGTCTTGTAGTGATCTCAGGCATTTCTGTCTGCAGCAACATGTATGGTCTTGTAGTGATCTCAGGCATTTCTGTCTGCAGCAACATGTATGGTCTTGTAGTGATGGCACGCATTTCTGTCTGCAGCAACATGTATGGTCTTGTAGTGATGGCACGCATTTCTGTCTGCAGCAACATGTATGGTCTTGTAGTGATGGCACGCATTTCTGTCTGCAGCAACATGTATGGTCTTGTAGTGATGGCACGCATTTCTGTCTGCAGCAACATGTATGGTCTTGTAGTGATCTCAGGCATTTCTGTCTGCAGCAACATGTATGGTCTTGTAGTGATCTCAGGCATTTCTGTCTGCAGCAACATGTATGGTCTTGTAGTGATCTCAGGCAGTTCTGTCTGCAGCAACATGTATGGTCTTGTAGTGATCTCAGGCATTTCTGTCTGCAGCAACATGTATGGTCTTGTAGTGATCTCAGGCATTTCTGTCTGCAGCAACATGTATGGTCTTGTAGTGATCTCAGGCATTTCTGTCTGCAGCAACATGTATGGTCTTGTAGTGATGGCACGCATTTCTGTCTGCAGCAACATGTATGGTCTTGTAGTGATGGCACGCATTTCTGTCTGCAGCAACATGTATGGTCTTGTAGTGATGGCACGCATTTCTGTCTGCAGCAACATGTATGGTCTTGTAGTGATCTCACGCATTTCTGTCTGCAGCAACATGTATGGTCTTGTAGTGATCTCAGGCATTTCTGTCTGCAGCAACATGTATGGTCTTGTAGTGATGGCACGCATTTCTGTCTGCAGCAACATGTATGGTCTTGTAGTGATGGCACGCATTTCTGTCTGCAGCAACATGTATGGTCTTGTAGTGATGGCACGCATTTCTGTCTGCAGCAACATGTATGGTCTTGTAGTGATCTCAGGCATTTCTGTCTGCAGCAACATGTATGGTCTTGTAGTGATGGCACGCATTTCTGTCTGCAGCAACATGTATGGTCTTGTAGTGATGGCACGCATTTCTGTCTGCAGCAACATGTATGGTCTTGTAGTGATGGCACGCATTTCTGTCTGCAGCAACATGTATGGTCTTGTAGTGATCTCAGGCATTTCTGTCTGCAGCAACATGTATGGTCTTGTAGTGGTGGCACGCATTTCTGTCTGCAGCAACATGTATGGTCTTGTAGTGATGGCACGCATTTCTGTCTGCAGCAACATGTATGGTCTTGTAGTGATGGCACGCATTTCTGTCTGCAGCAACATGTATGGTCTTGTAGTGATGGCACGCATTTCTGTCTGCAGCAACATGTATGGTCTTGTAGTGATGGCACGCATTTCTGTCTGCAGCAACATGTATGGTCTTGTAGTGGTGGCACGCATTTCTGTCTGCAGCAACATGTATGGTCTTGTAGTGATGGCACGCATTTCTGTCTGCAGCAACATGTATGGTCTTGTAGTGATCTCAGGCATTTCTGTCTGCAGCAGCATGTATGGTCTTGTAGTGATGGCACGCATTTCTGTCTGCAGCAACATGTATGGTCTTGTAGTGATGGCACGCATTTCTGTCTGCAGCAAGCACAGGAGGAAGCCGCGCAGGCCTACGAGGAGTTCGTGGCTTCGTTTGAGGATGCTGGGAAACTTCCGAAGACATGGGTGAAAGGGGGAACTTTCAACCCTGAAAGGAGAGGTACACCCACTCTTTTATTTGAATGAATTTCATTTCTTCTCTCCAATGTTACAAGGTCGAGAAATCAAAGAAGGCTGTAAGTAGATATTCCAAAGGATTAAAAAAAAGGACTTTGTGTTCTCTCTCTCTCTCTCTCTCTCTCTCTCTCTCTCTCTCTCTCTCTCTCTCTCTCTCTCTCTCTCTCTCTCTCTCTCTCTCTCTCTCTCATATGCACATCAGCAAGAAATATCATGAATGGAAAAGAGGTGAAAATCATCATCTGCACACATTGTCCACAGAATTGGGGTGGTGGGGGTTTGGAATACCTATTGTAACAAGAATCCTAACACCTGAGATTAATTTTCTTATGTGTGTTTGTTTATACACAGAGTTTCTAGAGTTTTTTTTCCAGTTAATCTGCATATAGTTTGTTTCAAATAGTTTTATTCATTTATTCATTTGATTGTTGTTAATGAGTCTCAATGTGTATCTGACATTTCACAGATGACGAGAGAGATGAATATAGAGAAAAGATCTATAAACCCACATCCAAGCTTGCGGAGTTGGCTTCCACATTCCAGTCTTCCAAGGAAGCCAAGAAGAGAGAGGATGACCGACTGGAAAAAGCCTGGGTGAGTTGTCAGAAATGACCATGGCTGGAACTGATAAAGTCTTTGCATTGCAAACTGAAATTTGTGGAATAAAATTTCACTTTAATCATATGATCTTTAAAAATAATGAACTGTTTCTCTGCTGTTTACCTGAAAACAGAGTGTTTTCTTGACTATGATCTGTTGTTGATGCTTTGGTTTAGAGGTGGCATTCCTCTCTTGCTCTCTGTCATGAGTGTGTTTTGATTCCCCAGATTCTTAAGAAGAAAAAGGAGGAGAAAAAGAAAAGTAACCTTGAACTGTTCAAGGAGGAGCTAAAGCAGTGAGTATGGGATTTTTCTCCTTGCCTGCACATAGAGTCTTTGGCATTACCTTTGTATGCTTGTACCTCCTAAGCTTAAGAAGATATGACAAATAGGAGATTTTAAGGTGTGATGACCCATAATGTTCTACCCTACCCAAACTGCCAATCCCACACCGACCCATTCGATGCCCTGCAGTTTTTGTGTGACCGGGTGAAGTGAAGCCCGAAGTCTTTACATGACACTCTCTCTCTGTCTCTCTCTGTCTCGCTCTGTCTCTCTCTGTCTCTCTCTGTCTCTCTCTCTGTCTCTCTCTCTCTTTCTCTCTCTCTCTGTGTCTCTCCCTCTGTCTCTCTCTCTGTCTCTCTCTCTCTCTCTCTCTCTCTCTCTCTCTCTCTCTCTCTCTCTCTCTGTCTCTCTCTCTGTCTGTCTCTCTCTGTCTCTCTCTCTGTCTCTCTCTCTCTCTCTCTCTCTCTCTCTCTCTCTCTCTCCCTCCCTCCCACTCTCCCCCCCCACCCCCCCCCACCCCCACCCCCCTCTCTCTCTCTCTCTCTCTCTCTCTCTCTCTCTCTCTCCCTCCCTCCCACTCTTCCCCCCCCCCCCCCCCCACCCCCACCCCGCACCCCCGGACATTGCATGGTTCTCCTCTCTCTCCCTCTATAATGTATCCTGCGTCTCAGACGCCCATGTTTTATACATGTTGTATGATCAGCCTACTATGTAGCTTATCAGTCCGGGAGGGTCTTGAACTTGACATGTGACCGCGGACAGTTCCCTCCTGTCGTTCTCGCACGCTACGCCTAAATTGTTAGAACAAGAGACAAATTTGATGCTTTCTCTAAATTAAGACATGTGATTGCAATGGTGCAATATGAGCAATTCTAAAAAGGTGGCAAGAAAAGTGTGACATTAGACCTAATTAGTAAAAATCATCAGATTTGACTGAAATCAGCATATAATGTTAGAACAAACTGTATTTTATCATAAATTATGAATAAAAAGATAGTTTGCTATTTTGTGTGTGTGTATGTGAGCGTTAAAGTGGAAAAAGGTGAATGTTGACTAGTCATTCATGTCATAAAAAAACCACAAATATCTGTTATTACCAAAAATGTCACACTAACTATTCTTACTATATTAGATGTCATTCCTAATGCAATAACATCCTGTAAAACAATTATATAAAAAAAACAATTGAATTTGGTAATTATAAAGCATTTGTAATGTCATCGGTGACTAGTCAACATATCCGTTTGTACACTTTCTCAGTAATTACAAAAAACAAGCAATACAGACACCAACTACTGTTTGTGTACTAAAAATGACAACATTTATTCACTGTAGCAAAGGTACAGCTTAAAATTGCCGTTTTGCAGCAATTTAATTCAAGAAATCAATTTTGTGTCATCAGTGACAAGTCAACACAGGAAACCGATGTTTGCTTCGGCGGCCGACGTTCAGGTCGGAAGCAGTCGAAGTACGGTTCGGCCGTTTCCGACCACCACTTCCGCCAGTCGAAGTACGGTTCGGCCGTTTCCGCCAGCCACTTCCGCCGTGACACGCTGTGATCACGCACACAAGCGGCCAATCAGAGCCTAGCTGACAGACAGGCCGTTATTTCGAAGCTTTCCATTGGTTTGCACTGGCCTCTAATTTCTATCTCGTGTGCCTTCGGTAATTATTCTTCGGTACCGGAAACAGTTGCAACGTAAAGCCGGGAAATGAAGCTTCGATGCGATACCAAACATGTGGCGTTCTTTGGAAGGAAGATGCTGAAACTAAGCTTTCAAATCTGTGCATTTTGGCTGCCTGGTTAGTACTTTGTTGCCTCGGCACTCGTCCACAATTTATGATGACACAAATACAAAAACTCTTACCTCTTCGTTTGCGCTCCATTTTACCTCGTGTTGCTCGGTCAGCACTTCTGGCATATATGTGTTAGAACGAAATTATGGATCGGGAACAGAAAAGTTTCGAAGAAAATTCATCTTTTTTCGCTTTTGTTGATTCGGCACATTATGACGGAAATTTGATGCTAAACTTTCACATCCTACAACTCCTTAAAAAACGCATTGATTAATTTTCTGAGAATTATGACGATATTATCGATAACTTTACACCAATCCTGGATCCAATCCAATAAACCACGCCGAAAATAGTTGATCTTATCGTACACTGAAAAATTCGTCTGCAATGACACGACGCCGTGACGAGGCAAACGCGGATTTTGAAGCCAAATAAAATCAGATTAGGTTGGTAACATTCAGTTCTAGTTGCTGGCAGTTGAGCATTAACTATTTTCTTGTCTAAAAACCACCAGATGTTAGAAAACAAATGTGGGGTTCAAGAGAAAACGGAATCCTTTTCCTCTTGGTGAAAAATGTCACGTTTGGTAATGGCGGTTTTTCACGTTTCTCTTTAAATACATGCGGACCATTCACACACAAAAGCAACAATCGGAACAGATTTATTATATGTATATCTTTAATCTTTTCTCTACAATATGATATAAACGTAACATCATAAAATGTTTGTAGTTTTTGTGTTATTTACACTCTACTGGACAACCATGCGCCATTGCCACCTTTTTAGAATTGCTCATATTCATTCGGTTGACTTTGGTGTGAATAATTTCGAGTAAGTATAAGGCAGCAATGAGCCTTTTTCTATCATTAGGAAAACACAACCCAGAGACAGGCTGAGATCGGCGTCCGCCGATCCCAAGCCTGGCTCCCCTGAGGTCCGCGCATTTCTTTGATAAGGAGGGACTGTCGGCAGGTCGAGAGTGACCCCATCCAATCTGGGGGAGAGACCACTGTCACCACGGTCTTGGGTTGGTCCAGGCCATTATCATCAGGCCTCGGACCAGCTGGCAGCTCCTATACCCATGTGTAACAATAAAGTTGTGGAAAGCAGCAGCGATTTTGTCTCATGCCTGGGCCCTTGTACCATCAAGATTTGAATGGGAGTTGTCCACAGGGCATTCTATTTCAATTGATGCATAATGAAGGTGATATTTTTTGTAGTAGGAACTACATGTGCAGCATGCAGCCAATATGGTGCCCGTATTTGGATCTACTTATGTGGGGCTTTGTAGTGTAGTTCTAAGTGTGCTTGACCTATAGGCGCTTGTGCCTAGTGGGTGCAGCGTTAGAAACTGCGCGGAACCCTGAGTGGCATTCATGAGCAATCCCCTTAACTCGGGTTGCTTCTTCCCCACCCAGGAGTATAACCAGGTACCTGTGTGGGCAGAGCTGGAAAATGCTGAAAGTTGGCAATTTCAACTGAAGCATGGTTGCATGCTCCCCTGGGAGTAGAAATGGCATTGAATGATGGGGAGAGCATCCTGATGACCAGTGGGTTGAAGCGTGTGGTCGAGCAACTCATCGCTGGGTGAAAGGTTGTACTTTACCTGCTCTGACATTTCTTTCTGCCTTTGCGCTTGCAGAATTCAGGAAGAGAGGCAGGAGCGCCACAGGCTGAAGGGAACGTTTCGAGATGACATTGCAACGGAGCGCATCCCAGGAAGGCTGGAGCTGGAGCCGCCCACACCTGGCCGCTTTGGGGGGGGTGAGTTTTTTCTTCTTCACCTTGCTGCATTGGGTGTGCGTGCGTGCGTGCGTTTCTTCTCTTCATCACCTGGCTGCATTGGGGGTGCGTGTGTGCGTGCGTTTCTTCTCTTCATCACCTGGCTGCATTGGGGGTGCGTGCGTGCGTGCGTGCGTTTCTTCTCTTCATCACCTGGCTGCTTTGGGGGTGCGTGCGTGCGTGTGTTTCTTCTCTTCATCACCTGGCTGGTTTGGGGTGGGGGGTGGGGTGTCCCTCAAGTCTCCCAGCAGTTAAAAATTCAAAAGAAAAGAAATTCCCCACCTGATTAATGGCGTGAAAGAAGTGATGCTTGGAATTTGATCTCTACGAGGTAGTATCATCACTCTGTATCACTTTAATCTCTCCATTTCCAAGAAAAAAGCCATCGAAGAATCGAGTTTAGCCCTAACCAAGAATCTCCGAAAAGTTCATTCTTGCTTATGTAGTCAACCTTGCCTCAACTTATGCAAATTCCACAAGCAAATCAGTTTGATACCTGCACAGTTAGGGAAAGGCAAGTTTGGCAGTCAAGGTGTCCAGCATTGGTTGAACTTGTACATGCTGGGTTTTCTTTTCCTGTTTGGCAGGTGACACATCTTCCACATGGGACCCTGGCGATGAGAACACCACAAACATCTATGTGGGAAATATAAATCCTAAGGTATGTGGTGCATTTTGCATGAAAGTTTTATTTATAATGGCGCTGATTTATATAATTTCATGTAAAACAATTGTTTGATATTGCATCTTGCTGCACCCCAATCATAGTCTATTTAGGTTCATTGGACAATCCCTCTAAGAAAATAACTACAACAAAGTCCATCCAGAGTTACCTCCCTTATCCCCTCGACTCCATTGCTTATGAGCAGGACTGATTCCTGCAGGGGATTTGTGTTTGTGGCATGAAGTTTCCTGCTCATATAAGTTTTTACATTTATTTCCTTCCCTTTTGTGATTTGGATCCTGTGCAGTAGTCTTTCTGTCACAGGCAGTAGGCATTGTCTCTGGGATCTCTGTGTGGTGTTATATACCAGTTGGACCTTTTTTTTCTCTGTTTTAATTGGTAAGTGAGCTATGCTTTGCTCATGCAGTATGGCTGACCTAGATCAGACTTGTGCAGGAGTCAAAAAGCACCATGGTCCTTATAGATGCTATTTGGCAGATGTTTGGGTGTGGTAAGATGATAAATTAAGATACAAACTTTTACCCTTAATTTGTTTTTAAATATTCCTTCCCACCTCCCTGCTTTCAGTGGGTTGTAAGGAAAGATGATTGGTTCTGCCTGTGTGTGGTCAAGTTGGTGGGGGTTAAGGGAGAAGATTCCGGGCAGATTTTGTTGTCATTTTCTTAGCGGGATTGTCAGCCTAAATCCCAAGAAAATAGCATATGTTTGGGGTGAGGTAAGTACATTCATTAAACACAAATTTAGGGTTAAAGTTTGATTGAAATATTGTTTGGTTTAGTTAACAACTACAAATATTAAATTTGTATTTTGAGTAACTTTCACATGATATCTTTTTGCTCAAAACATTTTGGTTTTATACTAATAATTCCTAGTGCAATATTATCAGGAGAAAATATTTTTTCTCTCTCATGAATGAATTTTCATTCTTGCACAGCTAATGTTTAAGTTTTTAGATTTATTTGTGTGCTTCACAAGGTAACAATATTACACACCATTTGTGCTTTGTGTATGTGCCTTGACCTGCTGGTGGCAGTCACATACTAATTTTGAGTTGTTGTGCTGCTGAAAATTTAACTCTAGATGACTGAACAGCAGCTTTGCGAGACCTTTGGAAAGTATGGGCCTCTGGCCAGCGTCAAGATCATGTGGCCTCGGACAGATGTGGAGCGGGCTAGAGGTCGCAACTGCGGCTTTGTGGCCTTCATGAACCGCAGGGACGGAGAGAGAGCCATGAATGCTTTGAGAGGTAAGTAGGCACCCTGGCAAGTCCCACTTGCTTGACCGTCTTGCAGTACTGGACTTTGCTTCTCCTCTTGCTCATGGCTTCACAACTTTACACCCTCTAGAATTCGTCCCTTTGCTTGAGGAGACAAGCCTCTCAGTTGAATGGGTTGCTATCGTTCCTGCTGCTGGAAACCTTCTTGGACTGCCTGTAGTTTCTTTTGGAGGTGCAGACTCCATCTCTGTCAGTACAGTGGTGAGAGCACTCATTTCATAGAAAGTACTTCTGACTACAAAGATTCATGACATACTATGATAGGTCAACAGAATACAAGATGGTTTCTTGAAAGCAGTTCTCATGGGAAGATCTCAAATCTGAGACTTAGTTCAGGGAAAGCTTATGTTTCCCTCTAATACCATTTTCTGTCATTATCAGTGATTGACTTAAAAAGTTTTTTATTGCACCACTTTCTCCAATTGTCAGTGATCAACATAATAAATTTCATTAGTACCATATTTACCAGTTATCAGTGATTGACAAAATAAACAATCTTTTATGCTAACGAATGTAATCTATCGAGACTCATTCTTCTGACCATAAAATGTTAATTCAACAATTATTTGAAGTTTTTCATTAGTGCCCTATGTCCACATTTTAGAATGGGGGGGGATGTTGTTTCATTAGTCTAGCTGTGCATTTCACTTTTTGCACTTATTGTTTGTAGTTAACTTTTCGCACAGTTTTGCATAGCTGTCATTAGAATGCCATGGGTTTTGCTGCGAGATGAGAGGAAATGATCTTGTAAGGAAATGATCTCCCACTGTCTAAATCACCTGCACTCTAGATGAAGTGTATGAGGACTTGGCACAACTAGGACCCAATGAAACCCAAAACTTATTGCTATGAATTGCTTAATAGGAAATTAGGGATCCCTCTTTGTGGGAAGTTTTGAGGAGGCAATGGTTACAGAAAGATGTTATTGTACTTCAACGTTAAGTAGGATTATGTTCTAATTATTTTGCGAGTTACATCACCTTGGCATTCTGATGCACTACTACATGCTTCCCCTTTGCAAAGCAGTGGGAACTCCGTCCTCTCCTCTCTTTCTATACCTGGGAATATTCTTGACTTGACCAGGGCTAGAGCTGCTGCAAAGTGCTTCATGTGTCTTGCCAATGTTATCATTCAGGCAAAGAGATTATGGACTTTGAAATGAAGCTTGGTTGGGGGAAAGCAGTTCCCATACCCCCACACCCTGTGTACATCCCCCCGGCTCTGGCAGAGATGACGCAGCCTCCTCCCCCCTCGGGACTTCCCTTCAATGCCCAGCTGCGGAGGCGAGACAAGTTCGACATGGCTGCATCGGACCTTCAGAATCTTCCCAAGGATGAGATGGAGAAGGTAATTTTTTGCCCAGGACCATCCACCACCCTCCCCCACCCTGTCTGTCTGCACACACACACACTCACACACACACACACACACACACACACACACACACACACACACACACGCACACACAGACATGCATGCACGCACACACCCACTCTATGACCAGAGAATTACATTCTCCACTCAGTGCAACCCCATGAACAGTGCCCTCATTCCCCGTGGAATGCTTGTCTTGCAAAGAACATCTTGGCATCTTTTACAGTTGCAGTCTTGCCACATTTGCTTTCTTTCAGTAGAGGTGTTAAAGGATGAGTTTTAAACAATCTTGCAAGTGATATTAGAAGTCATGTAGGGCCTGCTTTCATGCTAGGCAGCGATATGTCCTCCATAGATGTGGTTCCAGTTTGCTAATGTCGAATTTCAAATTGAAATTGGATAGACTTTCCATGTAGGTTCATGTAGAGGTTTCTGTGTTTGATTTCAGTTGGAGTAATTTAAACTATCGCTGAACTGAGATACAATTTAGTAAGCATGCACTTTCCAGTATGACATTAATTATATTTACCTTGTCGAATTATATTGAGTACTGGGAAGTAATTAAATTGACAGAGAATCATAGCAAGTAGTAAAAAGTGAGGATTACAACATAAGTTCAATAAGCTAAAAGCAGTTTATACTTTTTCACTAAGGCAAAAAAAAGTTGTTGTGGAAAAGGTGACATGGCCGCACACAAAAAGGGTGCATAGGTTGGCCTACACTTTTTAATTTTTAATTTTACTTTTTAGAAGAGGCCAGAGCGAACATAACCAGACTTTCCTCCACTGAAAATGCTTAAATAAAACTTAAAATAGTAGATTCCCCGAGTGCTTATAGGCCAGGGAAAATTTGGGGGGGGGGGGGGGGGGGGGGATGATTAAAATGCAAAAGGGTTGGGTTGGCAGGAAAAAAAGGGGTTGGCCATGTTACTGTAACCACACCAATTGTTTTTAAGCCTAAGACAATGACAAACATCATTTCACCAATGAATTCTGTTTTTATTCAATTTGCCTTTCTATGACTTACTTCCCTTTTACTTACTTCCCTTTTACTTCTCTTTCAATTTGCTATCTCTCACTCTCAGTGCTAAACTCTCTCTCTCTCTCTGTCCTCTTTATTCCATTTCTCTTAAATCTTTTCCTTTTTCTCCCTACTTCCTCCTTCTCTAACTCTACTGCTGTCTCTTTACTTGACTTATTTGTTGTTGGTTTTGAATGATGAACATAATGAACTTATTTTGTTTTCAACTGCCATCTCTCCAGACATTAGCCAAAGCTGTTGTGAAAGTGGTTATCCCCTCAGAAAGGTATATATATATACTTATGTAATATGTACTTAGTAATTTTTTAATGGAGTCTCCACAACTTGACTTGTCGAGTCCCATATGGACAGTAACTGTAACTTAAGACCTGTGAATTCTGAAGTGTTTCAGAGCAGAGATTCCGCCAGCCCATTCAAAGTATTGGTGTTATTATGGGATAGCAAACCCAAATACTTGAACATTTTTTGGTCTGCGTCACCTGTTGGTTGGTTCCTCTTCGAAACTTATCTCTCAGTTGAAAATATGGTGGCACACATTCTCACATTTTTCCACTTCATTTGAGCATGGAGAAAAAGAATGAATGAGAGACAAATATTCCCAGGTGTCATTGATGATTCAGTAGAAGCATGAGCCAATCCTTTTCATTACATGCTGACTTTCATAGGGCAAGATCGGCTCATTTCAGTAGGTCCTATAGAAAATGTGAACCAAAGGCGGAAAACGATTTTCAAGGGGGGTAAAGTTTCTTGTTCAAGCACAAATCCTGGGCAGGTGTACTCCCTATATATCAGAGCCATTTACTATTTTTCTGGTCATTTGAGTAGCAAAATTTGGTGTCAGCATGATCTTCTGAAATTCAGTGTGGCATGTCAGGTGACAACTGTGCCGCCATCATCAGAGAACAGGAGTAGTTGTCTGCGAGGTGCCTGCTCTGAATGGAGCTGAATAGATTTGGTTCGTTGCACTGCTTGAGGCTGATGAGAGTACTTGATGACACCAGCTAGAGCATCCTAGCCATAATCATGTTTACAAGCCTTCAGCTGTGTAAGGATGGCTTTGTCATCATGAGCTATTTGCACTTGGTTTAAAGTAGAGAGGAGTAACGCCTGCTCATAGTTTATCACTGTGATGTTTCAATGCAAAGCAAGGCCATGGTCTTGATTATTCGACTGAAAGTGTCTCTACAATGCGAACAGAGGCAGCCTCCCTGAGCTGCAGTGTGGAAATATTTTTGTCCCATTTTTTGGTTTTTGTTCTTCTAGAATATTCGGTATAAACCAACTATTCTAGGTCACACGGAATCTCTGTCAGAGGTGGTCTATGCTTCCAGTGTTTTCAGTTGGAACTGACATTTGATGCTTGTTCCCATCACTTGCCTGTGTGCTGTGTGCCGTCACATCACATCAGTGCTTTGCTGTTCTTGTTGGCTTTCGGCAAATCTGAGTACCCTTGCTTTTCCATGGGCAGTCATTGCAAATAGCGTCTGCTTCGCTGTGATCTTGCATTGGGCAAATTGTACATCCACGTGTCTCCAGCATGTGGTGCCAATGAAAATCCCTCTAAATGCCCTTGGTATGGAGTTAACTCTTTGAATTGTAATGCAGCAAAGTAAAGAACGGTCTGTAGGAGTTGGTGGATGCTTTAGAGTGGAAACCAGAATGAATGTGTGTGTATGCGTGTGTGTGCACTTGCAGGTATGTGTGGATGCATTGCGTGTATTGGGCACAGGTGTGTGTGTGTGTGTGTGTGTGTGTGTGTGTGTGTGTGTGTGTGTGTGTGTGTGTGTGTGTGTGTGATCTTTGTTTTACTTGGGGTTGGGGGTGTTGGAGTGTGATTTAACATTGGATATTTTTTTCTCCTCCTCTGCAAGCATCAGCAATGTTTTCTGTTATGCTGTGGCAATAATCAGTGTTTGTTTTTGGTATTTATTTATTTGTTTGTTTGTTTATTCATCCAATTATTCATTCATTCATTTATTCAGTCATTCATTCAGTCATTCACATAACATTGTTTTTGCTATTGAGACCCTGTGTGCATTGTTTCCACACTTTGGTGTCTTGGTATTAAAAATGTAGGTTTGTCATCCCCCCCACTGCTAGCTTGGAGTGTTGCCAATGTTTCATTGGTATGCACAGAGCTCTGCATTCATCCCACATGTACTGTCTGCTTACTTGGAGTTATGCCTTTGTTTCACAGATGAGCACAGAGCTCTGCATTCATTCCACATGTACTGTCTGCTTGCCTGGAATTTTGGCTTTGCTTCCCTGGTGTGCATAGAGTCGTGCATTCATCCCACATATACTGTCTGCTTGCCTGGAATTTTGGCTTTGCTTCCCTGGTGTGCATAGAGTCGTGCATTCATTCCACATGTACTGTCTGCTTGCTTGGAGTTTGAACAAGCATCAAGGTTAGACAGGACATCTTCTTGATGAGGTTGACAGGAACGCTCTTATGAGAGTTACAAGGATCGGTCGGGTTAGATTTCGCTGACGAAAAAGGGGTCCTCACAAATTTAGGACAAAAGACTGATTGAGTCAGTTGTCTCCGAGTTGACAGGCTTTGGAATAGCTGTTCATTTCAAAATGTGGAGGCCCTGTCATATTTGGCAAGGCAAGTCATGAGCAGATAAACAAGTCAGGTTGTGGAGAGATAGGTAAAGTGATTACTTGAGGTCTATACTTGCTATAGCACGTAGGGCCATATAGGTCAAGCTGGACTGGACAGGGGACTGGAGCTGCTGCAGATGGTGTCTGGATTAAGAAGAGGATTGCAGAACTGGACACTTATATTCCTTTTAAAAATATTTTAATTATAAATATACTCACAAAGCTTGTACATTCAATAAACTAAGACTCCCAGTATCATTAAAATAATGGCATATTTTCTGTATGGGACAAGATGAGACAATGATCAAAGCATTATTTGATGTATTTTTATATTAATTTAATGTGAAAATATGTTCCATATAATCTGAAGTCTTATTCTTATGTGCCTGGTGCCATTTTTAATCAATACGAATAGCACATTGATTGATTATAGATTGATTATGAGTTGTCTTCCTGTTCCATTTTGACTGCTAGACCTGCGGTTGTGGACATGGCAAGGTGGGTAGCCATTCAAACAAGCAAACCGTCAAAATTGTCCTTGAAGAGTAAATGTGACTTTCCTTTGAGAAGAACTCTATTTGAGTTGTTTCTTGCTCTTTGGCTGGTATCTGAACTGATGGCTGGACTTTGCTATGTCTACCTTATGGGGCCCATGCTTTCCATGTTGTGCACATCATACTTCAGAAGCAAATGTGATTTAAAATGGCAGCAGTACATCTTATCGTGAAAAATGTGCCATTTCCAGTATGCTGCACAAGAATAGTGAAGTTGTGCCAAACATTTCTGTTAATTGAACCACGAGATTTTCTAAGTTATTGTAAAGATGTCTATTGATTTGATGCCAAATGTTGAATGTTTATGTGAATAAATCTTGCAGGTTTGAATTTCACTGACAATAATTTGTACCTTTCAACTTTTTTGTAATATCATAGCTTGATTTTGAAAGTGTATGTGTGATAGATACAGATGTCATTATTTCAAATGCAGAGTAGAAGTTTGTAAAGGTGTGTGGTTTTTTTTCATTTTCTGAGAGAGAAAAAGTACATGTTGAATACAAGAAACAATGAGTTTAAATTACTGAAAGTGAACACGTCTAACTATGAAAAAGGCTGAGAGAACTCTGTGAAATGTGTATATTTTCATGTGACTTTGAAACTGAGAAATTTTTTTAATGATGTTGTAAATAGAGGTAGTCAGCTTATTTTGAAAACATTTTTGCTTGGATACAGCAATATCGACTGTTAATGTTATGCTTGAATAATGAAATTAATTGTGCACATGTTGGTGCCCAATTTTCGTGACAGAAACAAATGTATATATTTTTTCCCCCCCGACTTGTGCTTTAAGAAGAAATGCGATGTGAATTGTTTTGTTTTGATCATTCAATGTGTACTTTGTAATATGTGTTGGAGTAAAAATTTGGCGAAGAAATAGGATGGGGGGCATGTCAGTGTTGATTACTGTGTGTTTTTGGGTGCTGGAAATAACAGCTTCTATCTCTGGTTCAGTTCTTGCAAACATCTGATGGATTTTTCAATGTATTGTGAAAGTAACTAATGTTCACACGATTGTTGTTGCCTTGATTCGTAAGTAAAACCTTCCTTTATTTATGCTTAACCTCTGCACAAGTTTTGTTCAAAACAAGTAGAAGAAATGTATAGATCTGCAATCCATACTGTAATATAAAATGTGATTATTTGATCACAGGATTTTGCTAATAGAGGACACAGTTTAAAGTAGTAAAAATTTAAATAAATTAACGTTTTGGCTATGATGTATCTTGGGATTACCTCCCATTTTTGTGTGACAATAATGTAAACCTGATTGTGCTAAATTTGTCAAAAATCATCTATCATTGGATGTTCTCATATAGATGGAGGTAAAAGACTGGTTGACAGAAGAACTTTCTGCTAATTTGTCTAAGATTTAATTTTGAAGCCCAGAATTTATGTAGAGGTATTGCTGTGTGTGTTCATGTGAATTATGTACTGCCTCAACTTATTACAATACTAAATGATTATAGTCTTGAGGTAATTGTGACACAAGATGCATCATGCATGTTTCAATGGTTAGATACAATGCCTTGGAAAGACAATAAGGTCAAATGATGCATGGACGTCAGTGTGATGTCTGACTTTGGCTGTCCATCAAAGCTGAAGTGGATGTAACTGTAAGGCACCAGGCACCAGACTTGTTTGATGACAAAAGAGTCTGAAGACTTGTCCATGGGATCTTACTGGAAGAAGAGGGTAGTACACGGCCCAAGACTACCTGAATCTTCCCATGCTTATGCCCCCAGTGTATGCTCTTTGCAGGACTTTGCTCTGTCTCATACACCGAATGATAGAGTTCGTCGTCAGAGAAGGACCCATGTTTGAAGCAATGATAATGAATAGAGAATTGAATAATCCCATATTCAGGTAAGGCCACTGTCTTTCCACTCCCTCCCTGTCTGTACCTGCATGCACCAGAGGTCCACCCAGAAGACAGTACACTCCTCTCACTTTCTTTTGTCATGGGGAATCTGCAGGGTGTCATATACTTGCATGCACCAGAGGTCCACCCAGAAGACAGTACACTCCTCTTACTTTCTTTTGTCATGGGGAATCTGCAGGGTGTCATATACTTGCAAAAAAAAAATTCTCTACACAAAAAAGGGTTCCTTTCATGTCATTTTCAGACAAAACTTGTCGTATTGCACACATGCCAAAACTGACTGACTGACAAAGCATCTAATGTTTCTGGAGAATTTTGTCATAGCTTCTCTGATTTTCTTCAAAGTCCTATTTGTATTGAGTTCATGAAGTTGACATGGATATCAGTAGGTGGCGCCCTTATTTCAACTAGAAACTGGTCTTTTGCAGCACCTGCACTATCCTTGAATGATGTATTTAGTGTGAGGCAGTGAAACAAAGACCTCCATGTTGTGGACTTATAATCAAAATAAGCCATTTTCATTCATCGTGCCAGCCCTTCATGCTCCCACAGACATTACTTGGTTTTTAACTGCTGGTCATGCTGATAATCTCTCTTTCCCTCCCTCTCTCCACCCCCCACTCCCCACCCCCACCCCCACCCCTGTTCTCTCTCTCAACACACACACACACATGCACTCCCATTCTCATGCATGTGCTTCTTGCTCATGGACTGACTGAGAATTACTCTGAGTTGTACAGTTGCCCACACGATGACAAAGCCATGCCCCCTGTGTACAGTCACATGTTCATGCACCACCAGCTGGAAGGACTGTGCACTTCAGAGCTGTCAGTACTGTGCCATCTGGGGGAGAACATTGTAATTGTAATTGGCGCTTTCATTTCTTGTCTCTCAGCAGCTCTGCAGTATTCACCATGTCATGATTTGCAAGATGGGTACATACAGATTCAGCATACCCCTGGGTCAGAAACCCTCACTATACTTGGCTCTTACTCTATACAGCTCTAATAATTTTTTGTGATCAGTGGCCGAAAATAGCCTACAAGTACAAAGGCTGATATATGGCCATAAAAATCCATCCGTCCATCCATCCATCCCATCCCATCCCATCCATCCATCCATCCATCCATCCATCCATCCATCCATCCATCCATCCATCCTGCCATCCTGCCATCCTGCCATTTTGCCATCCTGCCACCCCTCCCTCCCTCCCTCCCTCCCTCCTTCCCTCCTTCCCTCCCTCCCTCCCTCCCTCCCTCCCTCCCTCCCTCCCTCCCTCCCTCCCTCCCTCCCTCCCTCCAGGGTAAGCAGACCTGCTTTACCTCTACTTGTAGCATATATTTGAGTTGACTGACATGGTGCATGTCAGTCCAACAATTAGATCCTAGAATGCCCATGATAATAACATACCATGGTTTTGATGTGCTATCTTTCTTTTCCTCCCAGTGTATAAAACATATTCACTGACCAATTAATCATGAAATTGTCATTGAAATAAGTATATTTTTAGTGATAATACATCTCATTGATCTGTTTTTGATGCAATGTGCCAAATTCCCTTAGGATTAGAAGGGAAAGATTGAGTTACAAAACAGGACTTGGAACCTAATGAGAAAACCCTTTTGGCACCTTGAAGAATGTAAATGGAATTGACCCAAGTACACATGTTCAAATAGAGCCCAGTTGAGTGCATTATCTGGCCAGAGCCTCACAACCTCCCCCTTGTTGGCTGGAAGCACCTGCACCTGGGCCTTCATGGCCAACCCAGTAGCTTTGCCAAGGGCCATTTCTGTAGAATGTCGTGGCTTTCTGACATTTGCTCCTTATGTAGCAAAATGGATGTTTGTAACCTGAAGGAAATAGCTGTCCAACACTGACTTTGCAAGAGAGCTGCTTTCATTTGTAGTTAATGGATGTTTCTGTAATCATAGGTGTTTGTTTTCCCTGGACTGACCAGGTAGGTAGTGACTGCAAAAGCAACTTGTCCAAGGGCTTTTATGTAGGCTGTACTATGTATATCCAACCAGAAGTGATGGAAGTGCCTTTCTCTCTCTGGCTCTCTGTATCTCTCTCTCTCTCTCTCTCTCTCTCTCTCTCTAGCTCTGTCTCTCTCTCTCTCTCTCTCTCTCTCTCTCTCTGTTTCTCTCTCTCTCTCTCTCTCTCTCTCTCTCTCTCTCTCTCTCTCTCTCTCTCTCTCTCTCTCTCTCTCTCTCTCTCTCTGTCTCTCTCTCTCTCTGTCTGTCTCTCTCTCTCTCTCTCTCTCTCTCTCTCTCTCTCTCTCTCTCTCTCTCTCTCTCTCTCTCTCTCTCCAGCAATTATCAATTGTTAAAATCCCCTCCATTTTGAATTTATTTTAAACCTTCTAAAGTTTGAAATTGCTCAAGAACCCTAACTATCCATTAGCTCATTTGCTACCCTTTGATTTCTACTGTGTTCACCAGAGAGAGAGAGAGAGAGAGAGAGAGAGAGAGAGAGAGAGAGAGAGAGAGAGAGAGAGAGAGAGAGAGAGACAGACAGAGAGAGAGAGAGAGAGACAGAAACAGAGAGAGAGAGAGAGAGACAGAAACAGAGAGAGAGAGAGAGAGAGAGAGAGAGACAGAGAGAGAGAGAGAGAGAGAGAGACAGAGAGAGAGAGAGAGAGAGAGAGAGAGAGAGAGAGAGAGAGAGAGAGGAGGGGGGGGGGGGGGGAAGATGCAACATTTCCTCTTTAGAGATGTGTGGATATCCAACTCATGTCTCTACTCTAGCCCAAGGAATCTTTGTGACTTCAAAAAGTCATGCTCTTTGATCACTCTGCAAGCTCTAGATAAAGCCCTGGGCCCGTATTCACAACGGCGATTTATCTTTTTAACACTCGATTTATCCCCTAGCCCCGCGTTATCTTGATCGGTTAGATAAGGTACGCTCGTCAGAGGATCCTAGGTTGCGCTTTGATATATATACTGGTTTCCAGCCAAGGGAGAGCGGAACAGGCAGTTGGAATCGTCTGAGTTTAGAGATAAATCGGAGTTAAAATAAATCGCCGATAAATCGCTGTTGTGAATACGGGCCCTGGTGTATATCTCTTGCTACTCAATGTGTTACTAGGCAAGGGAACCTTTTCTCTACAACTGTGCATCCAGTAGGAAGGCCAGGCTTGACTAGTTTGGATTGAGAGTGGAGGGACAATGTCTCACAATGTTGAATGGTTACTTGCAAACACTTTGGTTTGAGAGTGGAGGGACAATGTCTCACAATGTTGAATGGTTACTTGCAAACACTTTGGTTTGAGCGTGGAGGGACAATGTCTCACAATGTTGAATGGTTACTTGCAAACACTTTGGTTTGAGAGTGGAGGGACAATGTCTCACAATGTTGAATGGTTACTTGCAAACACTTTGGTTTGTCCATGATTTCACAAAGTAAGCTACATTGAAAGTAATCATTTAGAATAAAAAATGTAGGATTTTTCTCCCTAGTGTTGAATTTTCTGTTCCTAAATAGTGATAAAGATAGTTTTAATCTGTAACGATGTTGCATATGCTATGAATCAGTTTAGGTTTTAGACATGTGAACAACATCAAAGAATAAATCTTCACCAACAGACAAAATTCAGTCTGCAGTACTTTGAGTTTTTTCTTGTCTTTCCTCGATGAGAAAGTTAGGCAGGTAATGAGAATCACAGAGCTAGTGCCAGGAAGATCACAGTGCTGATTAAGTGCTTGGGTTTTCCAGGTTCTTGTTCGACAACCAGAGCTATGAACACATCTACTACAGGTGGAAGTTGTTCTCCATCCTCCAGGTATGCGGAACAAGTTCCATGCAGACATGACTGGATGTTTAACTCTTGCCATCATTTCCTGAAATGATGCACTTGGCACCCAACCATTTAGGAATCAAGTGCAAAATGCAACCTTGCATTAGCGTATACAGGCAGATGTTTATGTATGTATGTATGTATGTATGTATGTATGTATGTATGTATGTATGTATGTATGTATGTGTGTGTGTATGTATGTATGTATGTATGTATGTATGTATGTATGTATGTATGTATGTATGTATGTATGTATGTATGTATGTATGTATATTGATGAGTTTGCAACCTGATTTCAGGAGTCATTTGTCTTGAATTAAAATGATAAAAATGAATGTGCCATCTTTAACGCATGAAATGAAATGCACGTAAAACGTCTATTAGTAAGAGAAAAGTGGTCGCAAGGGCGTATTAGTGACTTTCGTAAGCAGTGTCAATATCAATGTAGGAGCTTACTGGCTTTGAAAAGAACTGGTTAAACATCCGAGCGTGCACATGTAATGCATATTGGAAAATTGTATGTTTCCTATTTTGGCAATAAAGTGATTTGATATGTATGTATGTATGTAAGGCACTTGTAGAGTGTCAGTATCAGCAGAACTGCCACTCTCTGGTGCTACATAGTAATGAATCATCTTGTGAAGATGAGAGTCTTTAGCATCTTTTAAAACACTGAAACTGATGGAGCCCGTTGAAGCTGCAATGGAAGCAGTATGTGTAGCAGTGTGTTTGTTCTCTGTGTGTGCATGTGAGTGTGGTGTGGTGTATGTGTGTGTACATGGGCATGTATTCATTTTGTGTTTGCATATGTACACCTGATCAGCTTTGTTTTTGTGGGTAATGTGTGTGAACCATTGCACTAGTGTGTATATTGAAAATGTGATAATTACAGTATTGGGTAGTGCAATTGTGTGTGTGTGTGTGTGTGTGCGCGCGCGCGTGCAAGTGCATGTATGTGCATGTTCATGCAAAGAGTGTGAGTGCATAAACGTTGAATGTGTCTATAAGTGTGTGTATGAATTTGTGGATGTAAATGTATGCATGCATGAACATTGTCCATTCTAAGGCAGGACTGCTTTCTGTAAGAGAGGCCTTTTGTTCTAGGGAGACTCTCCCTACAAGTGGAGGACGGAGGAGTTCCGCATGTTCAAGGGGGGCTCCGTGTGGAAACCTCCCCCCCTCAATCCCTACACCCAGGGCATGCCTGAGGAGCTCATTGATCGAGGAGACGAGAGCAACGACGCTGATTTGACCAGAAAGGGCTCTCTCACAGACAGGTAGAGGCCACGCTCTGTGGCAAAGCTTGTGCAACAATAGAGAAGTTCAAACTCATGTCAACCAAATCAGTTTTCACACCGATTTATTGTAGGTTCCATTTTTCACAGCAGCTTTGATCTCAAGAATGCTGTACAGTTTGGAAGTCATTATGTTCAATCCTTACTACCCTGTTTATGGTATTTGTGAGGGAGCTGTCATTTTCCCCATGCTCATCCTTCACTGAAGTAGGTGCATCTGAAAGGTTGAGAAGTGTTGGAGGGGAACACGCCTAGTCAGACAGCCATCTGCTTGCTGAAACTTTGGCCAGACTTTCTGATAGCCTATCATCCCCCTGCAGGTGGATTTGTCCCCCCAAATCATTAAGTTGTCCCACAAATCCCCTCTGTCAAGGAGCAGAGACATGTAAATGATGTTGATATGCTGCTGAAAATGTATATTCAAGTGTATGAAATGGACTCTGTTGTCTACCTTAGAAAGAAAGGTGAGTGTCAAAAAAATTATTTAAATTATTTTCTAATTATGCACCACCACCACCACCACCACCACCACCACCACCACCACCACCACCACCACCACCACCACCACCACCACCACCACCACCACCACCACCACCACCCCCACCACCAAGCAAATGTATCTGCATCCCTTGTTTGTTGTTGTTGGCTGTCCCCTGAAGCTGAGACCTGAGTTAGGCATGTGTGTTTCATTAATGCAAGAAATGTGGGGCGGAGTCCCCCCTCATCTCACTGCCTTCCTTGCCTTGCCTTGCAGCCAGAGGGACAGGCTGGAGGACATGCTGCGAGACTTGACGCCGGAGCGGAGCAAGATTGGCGACGCCATGGTGTGGTGCCTGGATCACGCTGATGCTGCCGAAGAGATCGTGGAGTGCATCGCAGAGTCACTCTCCATTCTCATGACCCCCCTGCCAAAGAAGGTGAAGGCATACAGAATTTCTGTAGAATCCGTCACACACCCGTGCTTGACCTCCGTCTGTTCCATTAAGTTCCAGGAGAATCCATAATGCTATTGCTTGTTGTTTGGAAGGAATTATTTGTTCATTTAGTAGAAGTAGTACTGATGGTATTTAAATTTTTGACTCACATGCGAAGCAAAAGTGAGTCTATGTATTCAGCCGTGTCGTCCGTCCGGGCGTAAAAAACTTAAACGTTGGATTTTTCTCGGAGACTATTAAGTCTATCAACACCAAATGTGGCATGATGGTGTATGATGACAAGGCCTCAAAAAACATACATAGTGACTTGACCTTGCTTCAAGGTCAAGGTCACAGGAGCCATAAATGTGGTCTCAAAAACAGTCATTTTTCACATTTTCCCAATTTTCTCCCACGTTATTGAGAATGGCGACCTTAGCTACAAGTGGTATATAGGTCAAAGCAAGCCCTATCTTTTGATACCAGTTTGGATTGTATACATATTTTGAAGTGACCTTGACCCTGAACTATGGAAGATAACTGTTTCAAACTTAATAATTATGTGGGGCACATGTTATACTTTCATCATGAGACACATTTGTTCACATATCATCAAGGTCAAGGTCACTTTGACCCTTATGAAATGTGACCAAAATGGGGTAGTGAACCACAAAAAGTGACTATATCTCATGGTAGAAAGTGCCAATAAGTACCGTTGTGCTTCCTATGTCTTGAATTAACATCTTTTTGTTGCATGACCTTGGATGACCTTGACCTTGGGTCAAGGTCACATGTATTTTGGTAGGAAAAATGTGTAAAGCATTTCTTAGTGTATGATGTGATTGGTAGGTTTAGTTGTTTGACCTTGACCTTGAAGGTCACCTGAAGGTCAAGGTCATATAAAGGTCAAGGTCAAGCATGTGAGTCGTATGGGCTTTGCCCTTCTTGTTTTAAAATTATTATTATTATTATTATTATTATTATTATTATTATTATTATTATTATTATTATTATTATTATTATTATTATTATCTTGCTGAAAGAGCTAGTATTTTGTTTGCTCTTATGAGATGACCTGTTTGAGGTTTTGATCCATTCTGCTGTGGTGTCAACATTTCAAGAGCCATATCACTGAACAGTTATGGATATTGCATGTTTAGACTTACAAATAGTTGGAAAATGAAATATGTGGAATCTTTTGCTGAAAATATGTAGTGAGCAACAGATTTTTTATTGTTGAGAAACATACAAGCATACCAACTTTAGTTTTCATACCTTAAAGTAATGAGCAGAAACCACTCAGCATCGGTGTCCTGACTTCCCTCATTTGCAGATTGCCCGTCTCTTCCTTGTCTCGGACATCCTCTTCAACAGCAGTGCGAAAGTTCACAACGCCTCCTTCTTCCGGAAATGGTAAGCCTGATTTCGCAACAGATGGCTTTGGCTCTGTTCAGTTTGATGGTCTTCTTTTGCTCTGTAAGATAGAGGAAGGTTAAGCTTTGCAAGGTCTTCTGCATCTTGTATTCCTCCAGTAACTCTGCATCTTGTATTCCTCCAGTAACTCTGCATCTTGTATTCCTCCAGTAACTCTGCATCTTGTATTCCTCCAGTAACTCTGCATCTTGTATTCCTCCAGTAACTCTGCATCTTGTATTCCTCCAGTAACTCTGCATCTTGTATTCCTCCAGTAACTCTGCATTTACAGGAGTGGAATGAAGGCACTTCCAAGACCAGGAGCCATATGCAAGAAAAAAGAATAGAGTAATTTGTTCCTGAATAGAGGTATTCAAGAATAAAGAGCCAGTGATTTGTATGCAGGAAAATTGAATAGCTCTATTCTGGCTGGCTATTCGTAGAAATAAGGCCAGAATAGAGCTATTCAGTTTTCCTGCATACAAATCACTGGCTCTTTATTCTTGAATACCTTTGTTCAGGAACAAATTTCTATATTCTTTTTTCTTGCATATGGCCCCAGGTTTGACTCTTGGCAGTTTTAGAGAGCATGACAGGAATGTTGCAAAATTCTGAGTCTTTAGAGGACTGAACATATCAACAATGTCTGTTGATTCCTAGGTAGTTTGCCAACATGAGTGTTTGCAGTCCCATCACTGTGATATTCGCCTGGTGCAGCTGTCAGATTTTGATCGAAGGGTTTCCATGGATGCATGATATGTAGTGTTTTGTGTGTGGGTGTGTATGTGTGTGTGTGTGTGTGTGTGTGTGTGTGTGTGTGTGAGTGTGTGTGTGTGTGTGCATGCATACATGTGTGTGTATGTGTATGTGTGTGTTTGCACATGTGTGGGTGTGTGTATATATGTGTGTGTGCATGCATGTATATGTATGTGTGTTTGTGTGTGTGTGTGTGTGTGTGTGTGTTCTTGAATGTATGCATGCATGTGTGTGCATGTGTGTGTATATATGCATGTGTGTATGCATGTGTGTGTGTGTTTGTGTGTGTGTGTGTGTGTGTTCTTGAATGTATGCATGCATGTGTGTGCATGTGTGTGTATATATGCATGTGTGTATGCATGTGTGTGTGTGCGTGCATGTATGCATGCGTGTGTACAAATAATTGTGTATTTGTTGATATGTGGTTCTGCTGCTCTATGACTGCACTACCTGAGCTTTGCTGATTTGCAGGAGGCATCTGAAGGAGGTGGGAGTCCTGCAACGCCCCACCTTGAATTAGTCTTCCTCTAAAACTTGGAATTAATTTATTATTGAATTTTACTCAAACTCAAAGCTTGTTCCAGTGTTGCTGGCTTGTTGACTTTTGCTGTGTCATGAGAATGGGAAAGAACTGCCTGCTCTTTGCTTTCAGTTTCCAAAATCACCTTCAGGCAATCTACAAGGATGTCCACGATGCCTATGAGAACATTGATAGTAGGCTGAAAGCAGAGCAGTTCAAGGTAATGACCTGCTGTCTCCTGCTGGAAATTATTCTCATACTAGGAGGTACTTAGCCTCTCCATGCATGGGTCCATTAGCTCAATGTCATTTTATGATATCAGAAATTATATTTGGACAAAGAGGAGTATCCCTCTTGGGTGCCATCTAGTAAGCAATGATGTACCTAGAGCTGTGTTTTGGCGTCCTGCATATTCCATAGCACTGACGGTGAGTGTGACAGAAGGACTGCTGATATGGCTATGCCAACTTGTTTTCTAATTCTCACAAACAGCTACATATGGGCACCTCTGCTTGTGCTGTGTCTCTTCTCAAATCTGGTTGTTTGTGGCCACTGTTATCTTACTCCCTTCACCACCAACACACACACACACACACACACACACACACACACACACACACACACACCTCTGTGGATTGGGGTCAGAATAGACTCACTTCCTCTCCCTAGTTGATTTGTAAGAGGGGAATAACTAGGGACATCGTGACTTGATACACACTTATTCTAAACTGTTTTGATTATCCTGCTCAATGGCCTTACATAGCCTACAAAGGCTGATAGGCCATAAAAATCCATCCATCCATCCATCCATCTATCCATCCATCCATTCATTTCCATCTCCTCACTTGCCTGCAGCAAAAGGTGATGCTGTGCTTCCGAGCCTGGGAGGACTGGGCCGTTTACCCCAACGAGTTCCTCATCAGCCTGCAGAACATCTTCCTGGGGCTGGTGCCCACCAAGCTGCCCAAGGAGGTGGAGGTGAGGACAGCAGGATGCCTGCTGGAGGGAGTGTAGGGAGGAAAAGAGGAGGGGGAGGTGAGGACAGCAGGATGCCTGCTGGAGGGAGTGTAGGGAGGAAAAGAGGAGGGGGAGGTGAGGACAGCAGGATGCCTGCTGGAGGGAGTGTAGGGAGGAAAAGAGGAGGGGGAGGTGAGGACAGCAGGATGCCTGCTGGAGGGAGTGTAGGGAGGAAAAGAGGAGGGGGAGGTGAGGACAGCAGGATGCCTGCTGGAGGGAGTGTAGGGAGGAAAAGAGGAGGGGGAGGTGAGGACAGCAGGATGCCTGCTGGAGGGAGTGTAGGGAGGAAAAGAGGAGGGGGAGGTGAGGACAGCAGGATGCCTGCTGGAGGGAGTGTAGGGAGGAAAAGAGGAGGGGGAGGTGAGGACAGCAGGATGCCTGCTGGAGGGAGTGTAGGGAGGAAAAGAGGAGGGGGAGACGAGGGTTATCAGTGTAGGAGAGGGACGGAGATTTTGTAAGGGGGAGAAGACCAGGGATGGTGGAGGAGGAAAGGCTGTGAGAAGGTTTGGATGTGGCGTAGAGAGGACAGCTTGAAAAAAATTAACTGAAATTTTGGGGCACTGTTGGATCTGTGATTGTATGAGGCACTTGATCCTCTGTGCTGGAAGCGTTATTAATATTGGGATCATGCGTTTTTAGATACTTGCATTCACTGGGCGTGCTGCATCTGTAGTCACTTGGGGCTTGTGGTTGTGGCTGTAGGGGTGGGGGTGGCTGTGGGGGTGGCTGTAGGGGTGGCTGTGGGGGTGGCTGTAGGGGTGGCTGTGGGGGTGGCTGTGGAGGCAGGAGATCCCAGAGTGGCATCCTTGAGCCAGCTGTATGATGTGCATTGCTTCTCCCAACCCAGGAGTAAAACCTGTTGGGGCTGACCTGGAAAATTGTTAAAGTTAATATTGGCGTGTTTATCTGCTGTCTGGCTGCATGCTTCCTGAGGAGCCGACATGGAATGCGAGATGGAATGTGAGATGGAATGTGGAATGTGAGACGGAATGTGGAATGTGAGACGGAATGCGAGGTGGAATGTGAGATGGAATGCAAGACGAAATGTGGAATGTGAGACGGAATGGGAGATGGAATGCGAGATGGAATGCGAGGTGGAATGTGAGACGGAATGTGGAATGTGAGACGGAATGCGAGGTGGAATGTGAGATGGAATGCAAGACGGAATGTGAAATGTGAGACGGAATGGGAGATGGAATGCGAGATGGAATGGTGGGAGGAGATTCCTGGCAGTCAGTGGGTTTATGCTTTCACATCTGATCGTTTTCTTGTTAAATTTCCCCATCACTTATTGTTTCACTTCTGTGTATTCAGATACCCTACTCCTGGAAAATTCAGCCCTTCGTTTCATCATGGAGTGATGTGACTCAATATAATTCTAGTTGAAATCAATGATGTAGTTATAGTCCACAGATCATTAAGATCCCAATGATTGGACAGGAAAGAGCAAAAGTGTGCCATTAAAACTCCCATGAAAGGGTGAAAAGTTGAAACATAATAGCAAGCACCTTTTTCTTTACCTCTGGAAAGGGAGTCTGTGATGGTAGATTTCCAGAACATTTGCATTGCTTCTGCGTTTGTGTCACGCCAGGAACCGGAGCAGGAGATGGAAGATGAAGACCTGGATGGAGCACCACTGGAGGAAGTGCCAGTCCTGTCAGATCTGGACGGCAAGCCCCTGGACAACCTGGATGGTGACCCCATAATGGAGGACATAGACGGCTTACCCTGTGAGTATCCCCCGCCTGCCTGTCGGGAGTGTGCCCTCTGAAGACTGTGTTGTGTAACCATACTTGTCTATCCACTCTGTGTGTATGTGATCTCTCAGGGAAGTGCAAGTTTCTGCCCAAAAGTTGCAGAACTGTGTGTGTGTATGTGATCTCTCAGGGAAGTGCAAGTTTCTGCCCAGAAATTGCAGAACTGTGTGTGTGTATGTGATCTCTCAGGGAAGTGCAAGTTTCTGCCCAGAAGTTGCAGAACACTGCCGAGGTGGCATTGCTCTGGGCATGGCAGAGAAGGCACAGGCCGTCAGTTCCATCATGGAGAGAACCCCATCCTTGTAACACGCCCCCTGGTGGGACATAGTCCTACCTGGGGCCACCCTTGGTGAAGCTACACGCCCCCTGGTGGGACATAGTCCTACCTGGGGCCACCCTTGGTGAAACTACATGCCCCCTGGTGGGTCATAGTCCTACCTGGGGCCACCCTTGGTGAAGCTACACGCCCCCTGGTGGGACATAGTCCTACCTGGGGCCACCCTTGGTGAAGCTACACGCCCCCTGGTGGGACATAGTCCTACCTTGGGCCACCCTTGGTGAAGCTACACGCCCCCTGGTGGGACATAGTCCTACCTGGGGCCACCCTTGGTGAAGCTACACGCCCCCTGGTGGGACATAGTCCTACCTGGGGCCACCCTTGGTGAAGCTAATGGAGCAAGGTCCCTACAGCTCCTTGGCTATAGATCCCAGCTGATGAGGGAGGCATCTGCCGGTTGTGCGCCTCTAGTGACAATGATAGGATGAAGAAAAAAGTCTCACATACACACATCGCACACACACAACACGCACAACACACACAAAAACACACACACACATGCACATGCTCACATCATGTTGTGTCAATGAGCTCATTGATTGATCAGGATAGCTGCTGTAATGGATGGATCAATTTAAAAAGGGCTGCTGGTAAAGGTTATGATAGGTCACCATTGTAAATGCCTTGTTTACAGTAAATAGGCAGTGTAAGGAGGAGACTGCAATTGAACTGTGTGTAAAAGAAAGACTAAAGTTTGCTTGAAATGATGGAAAACAAGCGGTCAAATCATCCGAAGCAGGGACCAATAAGTACTATTCTGATGAACTCATGTTCTATTAACCCCTTCCCTGCTTCGCCTGAAACTATCTCGGGCCTCCACTGCTCCTGCTGTGCTATGTCCCGGTAAAGTCTCGGGTCTTGATTGCAAGGGAGGAGACTAAATACTTTGAACCAGTGTCTGTAGCTGTTAGAGTTACGTCCCTTAGTGCTTCCTCTTCGTTCTCGCTGAGTTTGATCCACTTAAATGGATTTGAAATATTTTTCTTGCAATTTTGATTGATTTGTTCGTGAAATGGCTTCTGAGAGAAGCTATAAAGCGCGTTTGTCAGTATTGGAAGTGCTGAATGAACTTTTCAATGATCCTGACAGCGGTGAGGAGGATTTTAATGAATGAGTTTGATTATTAACGTCTTCTGTGTCTTTGTGCAAAATTTCAAAGCAGTTCTCTGGAAAACAAAAATACTATGACAGAACAAAGACAGGAACAGTAAAACGCAAAAACAGTTCCCAGCATATGGCGTGTGATGTATACAGCAGTGAAGAAGTTAAATTAGTTGCTGTGATTCAGTCCCTGCTAAGGATGACTTGATTGCTATTTTTCATCACTGCTGTCGAAAACATATCTGCATCCGATCAAAGAAGGCAAAAAGGGATCATTGTCAAGACCCCTAAGTGTTTCTTTACACAAGTGACATCAGCTTGCAATGCCTTGCACTCTGTGTGGTTGTTGGAACTTCATGGCCTGATGTAGTGATGGGACGGGAGCTTCATGGCCTGGTGTAGTGATGGGACAGGAGCTTCATGGCCTGATGTAGTGAAGGGACAGGAGCTTCATGGCCTGATGAAGTGATGGGACAGGAGCTTCATGACCTGATGTAGTGAAGGGACAGGAGCTTCATGGCCTGATGAAGTGATGGGACAGGAGCTTCATGGCCTGATGTAGTGATGGGACGGGAACTTCATGGTCTGATGTAATGATGGGACAGGAGCTTCATGGCCTGATGTAGTGATGGGACGGGAACTTCATGGCCTGATGCAGTGATGGGACAGGAGCTTCATGGCCCGATGTAGTGATGGGACAGGAGCTTCATGGCCTGATGTAGTTTTGGGATGGGAACTTCATGGCCGATGTAGTGATGGGACAGGAGCTTCATGGCCTGATGAAGTGATGGGACGGGCACGTCATGACCCAATGTAGAGAAGGCACAAGGGCTTCATAACCCGATGTAGTGATGGGACAGGAGCTTCATGGCCCGATGTAGTGATGGGACGGGCGCGTCATGACCCGATGTAGTGATGGGACAGGAGCTTCATAACCCGAAGTAGTGATGGGACAGGAGCTTCATGGCCTGATGAAGTGATGGGACGGGCACGTCATGACCCAATGTAGAGAAGGCACAAGGGCTTCATAACCCAATGTAGTGATGGGACAGGAGCTTCATGGCCTGATGAAGTGATGGGACGGGCGCGTCATGACCCAATGTAGAGAAGGCACAAGGACTTCATAACCCGATGTAGTGATGGGACAGGAGCTTCATGGCCTGATGAAGTGATGGGACGGGCACGTCATGACCCAATGTAGAGAAGGCACAAGGGCTTCATAACCCGATGTAGTGATGGGACGGGGTGATGTGCTTTGCAGTGGACAAGCCGGAGGATGATGGCAAGGACATGCTGCCTTCATCTACCCCCATGCAGCCCAAGTTTGCACGCTCCAAGTGGGAGACGGTGGATGAGGCTGAGCTGGAAGCACAAGGTATGTCCAGTCTTCTACTCATGAGGAAGCCCAGGCAACCCTTCATTCCATGAAATGCCCAGCATTGCCTGTGGATTTTTGACCCAGCTTTCCTGTAAAATCTGCCTTGCTTTTGTGGTATGCTGTGCTAGTTGCATTGATTTGTTTTGTTTATATCAGACTTGTTATTGATTTCTTTGGGGATGTTTTAGTTGATGATGGTTGATGACCCACAGCCTGGTTTTCTTTTGAGATTGTGATTACCTCTAATGAAACTGCCTGTCATTGTGTTTATTGTCGCGTGCCAGTAAAAGATTGATAAAATGGCCTGATGGGCGGGGGGTAAAGTTTAAAGTACTTTGAACCCCAGTCCTGAGAGAAAAGTGGCTGTACAAAAACACATTTACCTTCACCTTAAATGTTGACGAAACTTCCTTTCTAAAGTGGTAAATGGAATGAGGTGCCAGGGTGGGACAGACTAAAACTGAAAGTCAACATCTGATAAGTGCCATCTGACTGTTTCTTCATGCTTAGTTATACACCAGCGTTTTGAGTGAAACTTCTTCAGGCCACAGTCGTGGAGGTCACAGCTGGGGATGTGATGGACAGGAAGGCCAGGTTATGTTTTGGTAGTCACTAGTCCTTTATGCCAGCATGACTTTGCACCGAGACTCATGGAGACGTTGATTGCTTGTTGCAGCGGTGACCACCTCCAAATGGGATTTCTTTGACCAGCAGAGTGATGGGGACAATGAGCAGGGTGAGGGTGGCGAGAAAGGAGAGGACATCGATGGAGCGTGAGTAGTTCTGTCTCCCATTGGCATTTTTTTTGTCTCCATCATCATGTGTGTTCCAGTCCTCTTTTCTGTAGAGTGCCGACATTTGAAGTTTCACTGAGTGGTGGTAACATGCAGATCTGTCACCTTGTTAACCTTTAGAAATTAGAGTGCCGCGGGCGCACATCTGCCACACGCTTTCTTTTCCAAACAGCTGCGGTCGGATCTATCCACCCAAACGATAGGGCCTAATTATAGAGACAGTATCTAAGAGTTGTGGGACTTGGAGAGCTCTTTCGACAGTTGAGCACACGAAAGAGACTTAGTTTTTGCATCTGCTCACGCTATTTAGATTTTTTAACACTGGATTTTTCTGCTTATTTTTTCGTGTGATCGATCGACACAGTTCAAGTTTTGTTTACATCATCATAGACTATGAGGTATTAGTAGAATTTTTCTTTGATTCTGATTCGGAGGAGGAGTTTTTGGGGTTTGAGGATGGAGAGGTTCTCTTGGAGAGTGTCCAAGAGTCTATCGTAGTGCATGATTCCGAGGTTTCAGCGTGTGAGGAAGAAGTTCCGACGATTGCTCCAAACGGATATGACCATCAGTGGTAATCATCGATACTGTTGAGCCCGGCCCAGCTTTTGTTTCCAATTGACTGTCTGAGAAAGAATATTTCGGTTTATTTTTCACTGACGATGTCTTTGATCTCATTGTCGAAGAAACAAACCGATACCAGGCTCAGATGTTGTTAAAAAACGAAGGGGAGTGGGAGAATATTCTCGTCTTTGATGACAATGGACGCTGTCTTCTCTGACCAAACGTAAATAGATACTAGATGAAGTACAATTGCAAGTACTGAAGACTGCCTTTGTATCAGTGTCCCTGCTTTGTCGGAGAGCATTTTCTGATAACTTTCAAGGTTGCTTGCACTCTTTTTCTTCTCAAAGAGCAACATTTGTAGAGATTCTGGAATAAGAGCAAGTTGCAAACTATGTACAGTGAGGTTGATTTTAGTTTTCCACATTTTAAATATTTTTTCGTGAGTTTGCCTTCCTATGTAGCCAAATTCTAGTGATTGCATCAGAAAGAGCATGGTTTTTTCTGTTAGAACACCTATAATAATGATTTTTGGTTTAATACAGAAATCTTCATGTAATTTCAAACTAAAGAAGGGTTGTTTTTCCTGTACGCTGAAAAAATAATCTGGCTGTAGGGGGGAGAAAGTCCCAAAATATCTGGCGTTCTAAAGGTTAAAGCCAATGTGTTTTAACTGTCTGAGAAATTTGTTAAGTGATATGTAGTACATTATGATATGTTGCTTACCACCTTTCCCTGTCCCTCGCTGCCATTCCCGTACCTACCTTGCTGTCGGCTATACCTGAGCTGCTCCACAGCATGTCTACCTCTGGCTCGGTGTTCAACGTGTAGATCGAGCAGTGGAGTGACAACTTTGGGGCAGAATCTCTTGTTGTTGCCAACATTTTATTGAAATTTTGAACTGGGAGTTTGATTGAAAACAGCCCTGCATTGTACAAGGCAAGGATCTTGGGATGCTCTGTTTCGTTAAGCACTAGAGGTAATGGGGAAAATGTCAGAGTGACCTTGGGCACGGACGATATATGGATTGCTAGCCCACACTTTTGCTTGGCAGAAAGGTTTGGTATGGGGGAAGTGGCAAGGATGAAGTGTAGTGTTATGGCACATCATGCTACAATTCATCAATCTTGATACATGATGCTATGATGATCTTGTGTAGTTCTTCTGTGTGCTAATGATTTGTAGGTGTCACTCACTTGATGGTGGTATCATAGAAAGGTGATGTCTTGCCCAGCACTGATGGCGCAAATGCTTGTTGTGCTGACAGGCCGATGGAGGAGGAAGAGGAGCGAGAGAGGGAGGCAGCCAGTGAGGAGGACAACGAGGCCGCGGCACAGCTGGACATCACCCAGCGCCTGGGCATGTCGGAAGAAAGGCGAGCAAAACTTAGGGAAATCGAGGTGGGTGGAATGGTTGCGTTCATGCGCAATCTGGCAAACACTTGATCAGACACAAAGCTTTTCTAACCCAATTTTCATGCATCTCCTAATGATTATTTATTTATTTATTTATTCATTCATTTGTTTTTTGTTTGTTCATCTGTCTGTTGGTCGGTCGGTCTATGTATCTCTCTTTATAAATTAACTCATATCCACCCTCTACTTATGACCCTATTTTGTCTGAAAAATTATCAATCTTTTTTTAATGGTGTGTGTGTGTGTATGCGTGCGTGCGTGCGTGCCTGGTTGTCTTCTCTGTGTCTGTTTCTTGCTGAGACTTGTCATGTTACCAAAGCTTGCATGTGCCGGCAAAGAGAGAGTGTAAAGATGAGTGGAGCATGCCCCACACCTTGTGAGGAGAAAGACTGCAGGCTGTGTGCTTTCTGGGTTGCTGCAGCTGAAGGTGATGCGCTACCAGGATGAGTTGGAGGCTGGCCGGCGCTCCCGCAAGCCGGGCCTGACGCTCCTGGAGCAGACCCAGCACTACCGCAGGAAGCTCATGCAGAAGGTGAAGCTCTGCTCCTCTCTCCCTTACACCTGTCCTCTGCTGTGGCTGATCTGCCCTGGGTTTGAATGGATGCATCATAGAGACCATTTCAAAACATCACCATAGGAATGTAGGGTAGACGGGTGTAGTGTTGTTTCTAGGGTGTGTAGGGTGTGGGTATTCGACAACCAGCTCACTGCTACAGGTGGGGTGGGCTCCATTCTCCAGGGGGGTTTGAAGGCATGGTTGTCTTGGTGACCTGACCCTGTCCAATGCCCCCTTGGAGTTTGTATGTCAGCTTGGGGCTGCCCATGGCCAAGCTACTGGAGCAAGCCCTAAAAGCCCAGCAGCCTGGGGTGCCAGCTGATTGGGCGGGGGGTATAGTGTTGCCCTGGTTTTATGTTTCACTCCAATATCTGTGAGATGAAAGTGGGGGTCATGCCAGCCTCTTGTTTGAACACTTAAGGGCATTGAAGCTAAGTTGGTGATTTACAGAAATCATAGTAACATTTAGATAACAAACTCTATGTCTAACTCGCTAATGACACAAAGGTAAATTCATCTATTGATGTGTTGATATCTGGCAACACGTAGGAAGTAGATTTTCGACACACAAGGAAAATTATGTGGTTGAGCATTAATTATTTATAAGGGAAACCTATCTTATTGGATTATGAAGCAGAACCAATTCTCAGCAGTTGTCTGCTCATGAATAATAATGAAAAATCAAGGATGCTGATTTGTAGATGAGAAATGGTCTAACAGAATGTTTACTCATAAGCAGTCATGGCTGTTTCCAAGTTATCTTGAACTTCACAACATGATGACAACATTGAATTTTGTTTACAAAGTGATTCCTATGTCAAGAACTGAAGAAGATGTGGTTGTTGACAAAGGAGGACTTTCTTATAATTCAGACACAATTGTTGATCCAGGCAGAGACAGAGGAAGCAGAGGCAGGGAAGAGATGGAGCGAGAGACCAGCAACAAACAACCAGAGATGGAGAGCTGCACCACACACACTAGTATGGGAGAATCCGTTTCTGACAATGAATGGGTGATTGATGATTGGTGGTGATGATGACGATGAATGGGTGAGAAATGTGTGTAATTTCCCATTTGAAGCCACGTATCAGGCCTGCCAATGGGGTCGGGTTAGGGGACCACACCTCGGTCTGCCAAGATTTCATGAGGAGTGAGGTCATGAAGCCCAACAGGAGAGAAGCAAATGGCACTGCACAGAATGTCTGCAGTGCAGTGAGCAAGCCGAGGCCCCAGTCCCCTTGTTCCATGACTGGAATGGTGCCAGTTACGCAGGAGGAATTGTGCTTCTGTGGTGCATGCTTGGTCCAATAGAGACCAGACAGCAAATATTATGAAAAACTGCTTCATGTATGTACATAGTTCTCATGCCTTTTCTTTCAGTACTGAAAAGTATTATTTTGAGGCAAAATCTTGTGTATCAGTAAGGAAATCTGATGTTTGTGAAGTGCAAATGTTCAGAGATACGCACACTAAAACACCAATGATTCCCTGCATCTTGCTAATATGGAAAGGCTTAATTGCCAGTGAGTTAATGGAATAGATTTTCTATTTTAATCTGGGTTTATTTAAATATTGTGACAATGTGGGATGTTATATTGGCTGCAACCTTGTGTCGTTAGCTTTGGTTTAAACGTCTGCGACGGGCCAAAGCAAAAAGACAACAAAAAAAAGAAGGTATTTACAGGAACTTCCCAACCCTTCAAACTTGTTTAGAATATATTTTAATGACGTATTATTCTCTCTTCATCCATCCTCCAGCTTGTGAATGATCGTTGGCCACACTCACTATGTCCTGCTGGCGATATGTGATCTTGACACTCCATTGCTCATCCTCAAGTGTTTGTCCTCTCAGGAAGCGGTGGACTCCCCTGTGCGGTCACCCAGAAGAAAAGTGGATCGGCGTGATCGGTCCCCCTCCCCCTCCCCCAGCAGTCCCAGGCGTAGCAAGCGTGGCAAGAGGTTTGTGTTATTTGTGTGTCTTCACAGTCAGGGTTTCTCCTTTGTCTTTTCTCGCTTTGAGTCGTCTGTCTGTCTTCCTGTTTGTGACCTCTGCCCTGATCCTCAAAAGCTGTGTCTTGTATGTCAGCCCTTATTTTTTTTTGGTTTAAAGTGGATTAGTCAGCTCACTTTGAACACTGAGTGAGAGAAGGTCATGAGCCTTGGATTTTGTGATGTAATGTTTCTAGAGTGATGTGTCACATTCAAGGTGGAACATAGCACATCAAAGTAAGATGTAATGTTTCTAGAGTGATGTGTCACATTCAAGGTGGGATATAGCACATCAAAGTAAGATGTAATATGTAAGCATTTCGGTGTCATTTGAACAAAAAGTGATTGACTTGCCACTTATTTTACAGGAGCCAATATTTTCAAGTATGCTGTTGTATTCACAAAAAGAAATTCAAATATTCCATCAAGAACATCCCTAACTTGGCGCTTTTCCTTTGTCTGAGCACTCCTGTGAATTTTGGCCTCTATTGCATGAATAACTTATGTACAAGGCTGTCTTCAGATTTATATCTTTTTAATGATTGCATACTTATATCATGAAACTCTCATTTGCATAGAAAGTCACTGGGTGTTGTCATCCACCACAGTCCCAAGAGGTCAAGGCGTTCAAGGTCAAGGTCACGGTCTCGCTCTCCGCTGGATACTCGGAGCCCAGGCCGACACCGCCACAAGCGAAAGAAACCCAAGCATTGATCACAGAGCAGGAATTTCTCTCGCTGTTTGTGAAGTGTGGCATGTGAAGGGCAGGATGTAAACTGCAAGGTGTATGCAATGATATCCAGCCTGAATGCAAACTTCACCTTTGATTATGCATCGTTCATGACTGAGAGCTGTACTGCAGGATGCAACCTTGACTGCATGCTGCTTGAAGTTTGAACCTGTTTTTCAATGACAGTGGGAATGGAGGAGGAGCAAGGGTTCACACTGTTCCTTGCTTTCAGAGAGGAGAGTGCCGTATTCCCAATGCAAACTCTAGAGTGCTTGATGCACACCCACTGTTCCTTGCTTTCAGAGAGGAGAGTGCCGTATTCCCAATGCAAACTCTAGAGTGCTTGATGCACACCCACTGTTCCTTGCTTTCAGAGAGGAGAGTGCCGTATTCCCAATGCAAACTCTAGAGTGCTTGATGCACACACACTGTTCCTTGCTTTCAGAGAGGAGAGTGCAGTATTCCCAATGCAAACTCTAGAGTGCTTTTTGCAGATGCAGTGTTCATCTTGTCATGGCACACATAATTCACGGTCAGTGAGTCGGCCCAGTTTGGTGTCCATGCTTGAGTCATAGGTGCGTTGCTAGGCATTAACTCTGGAAACTAATCTAGATTGTGCTGCTTCCACTCTTCAAGTTCCGTTTTTTCCCGTCTGTGTTTTTGTTTTTATTTTACTTTTCATCTGTGACTTCTCTCTGGTTGATGATTACTAAATTCATTTGGTCTGAGAACAATATCTGTTTATATTGCTCAGAAGCAAATGCAGTTTGTGTACTTGAGATAGCACATATATTAATCATTTTAATTGGTTAAAAAGGTAGTGGTCAACTCAGAAATGCAGATAATAAAGATTTTACAAAGCATGTTTTGCTGTAGTATGTTCTTCAGTTTTCCATCGAGTCATTTGAAGCTGCATGCTACAGGGTGAACTGACTTGCTGTGCAGTGGACTTCTTGGACTTAAGTTACTTGTTGTCCTCAAGAAAAATGGCAAGATATTTTAATTTCTGAACTTCTCTTCTTGATTGTTTGAACATCATCTCAATTTCTTTCAAACTTTTTTTAGGACAGTCTAAATGACAGTGTGGCCTGTGAGAAATCACTTCTGTGGCAATAAAAGTAGCTCTGTATTCATTGGATGAAACTGTCGAAATCTTCAAGAATATCATACTTTTACCACAAATGTTCTTTCTAACCACTCAAGAAAAGACAACTATTTTGCCGGCAGTCTCAGGGCATTGTGCCGGTCGTCTCTCTGTGCTGGTGTACAGGCAAGGGATTCTGATATGACCCAGGTCTCTGAGACTTGGGACTGGTTTGCTGCTGGCGGGAGATTCCTGTTGACTGAGAGCTTGCTGTCAGCCGCACAAAATGATTACGTAGATCTTTGTCTAATCAGAAAAGCTGAGGCAGTGTGTGAATTGTCCTGAAAATCTCTGTGTCATAATTCCATTGCTCACACAGTGTTATTCATGGAAAGCAGTACAATGAAATTCTTTCTCTCTGCTGCTAGGCTGAATTTTTCTTCCCTCCATGCAATGTTTATTTGTTTAAAACTTGGAATTACCTGTGTGAATTAACAGTACTGTCATGAATGTGGCACTCTAATTTTACGTACCAAACAGTTTTTGCTTAATTTAGTTAGCTATGTAGGCTGTGATTGGGTTGGAGACTTGCTGCTAATGAACTTTTTCTCTAAAGAATAGAACTTTGGTTGATCTTGATTTTAATTAAAATGTTTGAGGTGTACTATAGTCCTGCTTTTTTTTTTTTGGGGGGGGGGGGGGGGTGGGGGGGGGGGGGCGGGTGTGTGTGTGTAATGAAAAAAAGTAGCTGATTTTAAACTTCATTGATTGAGAGTGGCTGGTTTGACCCAAGGGTAATGTGGCACTGTGGTAAAATGAGGCCAGCAAACTGAGTCAATGGGCGTGTTTGTTTGGCCCAAAATCTCGAGAGAATTCCAAGGGCTGTTGCCTACATTCCTTGCTCATAAGGACACACTCGCCGTGAAGGCGAGAGGCGAGGGAGATCTGGAGCTCCCTCAATTGGTGTGTTTTATTAAGTGAAAAACTGATGTGATATCTGAATCGTCAGTTATTTCGTCTATTGGCAACTTCTTCACCGACTCTGGCCCCAGGACGCAGCCATGTTGTTCCGCCTTGCGAGATGATTGCCCGTTTTTCTAGCTGTAGGAGCGTCTCACTCGCCCTCAACTAGCCATTCGGGAAGAATCGCGATATTTTGGGCCAAACAAACGCGCCCAAAGAATATGCTTGTACATCAGTACTTCATTAAGCAGAGTATGTAGTACCACTCATGAAATGAGGCTGGACTTGTGGTCATTGGTTACGCCTTTGAATTTGACGTTGTTACTGCTCTGGACATAGGCATGGTAATGGTACCTTTGAATTGTCATGAAGGTGTGGATTCCATATTTTGAGTTGACGAAAGTTTCTGTCTTTTTTCTGTTTCTATCCTTATTATAAATTTAAAAAAGAAGGAAACGTGAGGCCAGTAGGTCAATCAGCTGAAACCCAGGCCCTGATGGTTTACCGGCCTTTTGCACCCTGGCATCCAGAGGTTTCCATGGTGACAGCTGCTGGCTTCCTTGCTGTTTGCTTTCATTAAGATTTGCTCTGGTTCAATGGTCAAGACCAAAGTCTAAAACTAAACGTCCGACTTGTCTTTGGGGGAGGCCACTGCCACCTCCAAGACTGACTGCTCACTAAAAGTGATGGTCCGATGAAAAATCTGTCCTTGTTGGCATTTTTTTCTTGGCATTTAATTTTTCAATAGTAGAAATTGTCAACCTTCCCTCTGTTATGGAAGTCTTCGCCATCCAGCTGAAAATGTTCAATGATGCAGTGGTTTCTCCAATATTGGACTTGTCTGTTATGTGACTCCTTTGGTTTGTGGTGGAGTACAATCACAATTTTTGTTGTTTGTAGTACTTTTTTCTTGTTGCTGTTGTTGAGGGTCATCTCTTAACAGTGTTATGTTGATCACAAGGCTTTGATGCTTGGTGTGTTGGCAGGGGCTCTTCATAAAAGAAGTGTTATGCCTCCCAAATCTGAAAATGTTGATGAAGTCTGTGGGCTATAGCTGATTAAATAAACTAGAAACTGCAGTACCCAGATTTTATGTCAGTTTTAACAGCCTGAAACAGAATTTCCATATAGGAATGAAAACATAGATGTCAAGCCACGAAGTGCACATGTGGTTTGAAGAGAACTCTTCTAGTGAGGATTTGGTGAGATACAAAGCACTGTGACTGCCTGTTTGATCATGGAATCTGGAGCCCAGTGGTTAGGGTGCTTGTCTGTCGCCAGAAGCTGCAGAGGCACTCAAAGCTTGTGAATCCTAGAGCTGTATCCTTCCGCAGTGTGCTTGGCTCATATTGCCTCTTCTCCCAGGAATTGAATTGAAGCAGGTATGTGTGAGAGCAGTGATGACATGCCGTGGGATTAACACATGTATGCAGCTGTGAGCCAGCGTTAGGTAGGAATACTCTCTAGGGAGTGGAGGAAGTGACTAGTGTCAGCCTATTCCTATCTGGCTGTTGCCATGCTTGTCGTCAGGTGCCAGTGAAGGGGTTGATAACATGGTCCCATGATCAGGGGGTCAAGTGTAAAGTGGCATGAGACCCAGTATTGGGTAATACGTCCCTTGACCTTTCACCTCTACAACTGTCAAACAAACGTCCATTCTTTCCTGGTTTCGCCTGCTAGTGAAAGTGTGTAATAGGGTCAAAGTCTCCACCAGCACCGCAGCCCAGTCAGCCCCAAGCAACCAGCAGGCCACCAGGGGGCAGCAGGAAAGGGTCAGGTTGTTCAAATCCAACCTTGTGTTCAAACCAGCCAGGGAAATTAAGTCCAACCAACAACAAAACAAAAGTTGCCCAATCTCCTTACCCAACCCCAAGAAATGTATCAGCATGCATCCAGCAACCAAAGAGAAGCTAAACAGCAGGTCCTCACTCGCAGTCCTCTGGCAAGGATCTGCATGAGATGTGCAAACGCTTGCTTTTTGCTGGTTTGTATTCTTCTCCATACAGTGCTGTAGTTGCCCTGTTGTTGAATATTTTGTCAGATTCATTCCTTGAACATTTTGTTGCTGTTGTTGTCTGCCTTGATGTCATGATAAGGAGCATGCTGATACTGTCAGAGGTGTTGTGTATACATGGCACTAAACAGAAAAACTGTACTTGTAGGGCGTGAGCATTGATGTATATTGCTGCTGGTTAGCTTAGTTTAGCTCATGGATCATCTTTTGGTGTCAGAGTGCTGCAGAAGGCCACCCAAAATGGGGAAACTCTTCCTGTTTTTGAGTATTTGATTTCTTCCTTGCTTGAAGTTGCCATGAGAGCAGGCAGATGTATGGACTTGTTGCCTTCTTCCCAACCTGCTGTCTGCCCAGTGTGGGCTCTATTTCTGTGCTTGGGATTGTATCCTAGCCTCTCTCTCTCTCTCCCTCTCTTCCTCTCCCTCTCTCTCTCTCCCCCCCCCCTCTCTCTCTCTCTCTCTCTCTCTCTCTCTCTCTCTCTCTCTCTCTCTCTCTCCCCCCCCCCCCCCCCCCCTCCGCATCCCCTCCCTCCTCTCTTTCCCTCCCACCCTCTCAATACACTCCAGTTTGGAGCAACATCTGCAGCAGTGCTGCGTGGCAGTGTGCAGTGCTTGCTAGCTGTGCTTCACTCAACACAGCACCATAGGGCTTGTAGGGTCGGCAGGTATACACTCATGAAGTCACTGACTGTACACTTTGTTTTGCCTCTCGACAGGACTAAGTATTCTGTCTTTATCCCCAGCACCGGCCATTTTGTGCAGCACAGGAAGGTTGAGATGTACTTCACGGCCAAGGAAGGGCCATAGTAAGGGGCGGCTAAACAGTTGACCGCTGCTGCTGAGAGTTGCATGGTGGTTTTTTAACACTGTCAGTCCAAATCATTTCTTGGAATCATTCAATCTGGAATATTGTGTCATTTGGTCATCATCTCCATCCGTGTTCCCAAGCATGATTTGGTGTAAATATTCCAGACCGACTCATTAAATAAACGCTTTTGACCATGATGATGTTGTGTTGTGTGTCCATTCATTCCAAACACTGAGGGCAACGCGTGGCTGGAGAAGTGGAGAAGTATATCTCTGAGGTTAATACCCCGTTTATAGGCAATCATGGGTTTCTCAGTGAATATAGAGGTTGTTTCATCAGAAGATTTCAGAAGATGCCAGTTGGAGAGGAGAGTTGATCGAATCCGATCAGTGATGGGATGATACTGAAGTGTGAGGGTGGGTCTGAAAGAGGTTTTGGCTTGGGTGTGGGGTTATGGCAAAATGGCATTAAAGCACAAAACAACGTTTCATGACAACTAAATTCATCGATTATATTAATAACTGACCAAAGCAAACAAAACATACTGCGGGAAGTGTCCCGGTCACGCATCAAAACTGCACGAGTGATCGTTTAGCTTTTCGCAGGCGATGTGAAATCGAACTCGCACATAGGCCTATTAAATCTGCATGGTGTTGATGACTGGGAACGATCTAATTTTCATTATTATCGAAGAATGCAAGCTTGTTTATCCACGTATACACCCCTGTGGAATATTTTTAGGAAATGCAAAGCAATGCATACCTGTCAAGAAGGTGATATGCGACCACAAAGTCATTCGATGAAGTGAATTCAGTTG
>JAWQFJ010007797.1:0-10000 GCA_034096865.1 Theodoxus fluviatilis
GCGAAGAGGAAAAAGAATAAAGGCCGAATATCGGTAAGAGGATAAGAGGAAGAAGAGAGAGTAGGAGAGTGAGTAGGAGAAGAGAAGAATGAAATAGAAAGAGGGTAGAAATATGAGAAAAGAAGGAGCAAAAAGACAAAAAAGAGAGGAGAAAGAAAAGAAAACAAGAACATATGGAGTGAAAAAAAGAGAGATAGAGAGTTATGTTAGGTAGGGGGGAAAAAGAAGACGAGATAGAGACTGAGAAAGGTAGGTGCGGACAAAAAAAGAAATCAGATGAGAGTGACAGGAGAATTCATACGGGAAATTGCAGTAAAAGAGAGACTAGGCAGATCAGGAAGAAGGAGAAGCAGGAAGCAGAGCATGAAGTGGATTGAGGAATATTGACGGGTGTGAACGGAGAAGAAGAAGATGACGGAGAATGACAGGGAAGTAAAAGCGGGGGTGGTGTTCGAAGAGAGATGGAGAGAAAGATGAAAGAGCTAGGGCAAGAAGAGTGTAGTGACTAAGAAGCCAAGAGAGATGAAGAGAATGTGAGTTAATATCGCGGGGGATGAAGACTGAGATTAATATGGCGATAGGAGAGAGGCGAAGAAACGAGAGCAGGAGAGGGAAGGAAGATGAGAGAATAGATGATGAAAAGGGAGAGTAGAGAGGGAAACGAAGGAGATCCCAGAAAGGAGAGAAAGACGGTGAAAAGGAGTACTGTGAAAGGCTCGGAGAAGATATAAAGTTACCGAGGATGAGATCCAGATCAGAATGTGTAAACGGAAGATGCGAGGAAAAGAGAAGAACAACGATAGTAGAGGAGAAAAAGAGAGGAGTAGTGAGAGAACGAGGAAGAGATAGAGGCCTTGAGAAAGAGAGTGACACGAAAAAAGGAGAAGAGGTAAAAAGATAGAGAGATGAGTGAAAGAATAGAACATGGAAGAAGGAGAGAGACAAAGACATCGAATTGTGTAAATATAGAGAGAGAGCGGGCTTGATGAACGTGACGTTGTCAGATGGGAGTGCCGAGAGAAGAGTAGAAGGAGGAAGGAGCAGTTCTGGCGAGCAGGCAAGAACGATGAAGGATGAGAGAGTAGAAAGAAGAATGGTTGAGCGAGAGAACAGAAAGGAGGAGATAATAGAGCAGAGAAAAAGAGGAGTCGGGTAGAGGAGAGCAGGAGATGGAACGAGTGGGGAAGAGAACGTAGACAAACTCCTAATGAGATAATAGATTCCATGCCGAACGAATGCGACCGAATGATGGGCCTGATGAAAAGTCTTATAGTGAGTGGCATGTAGCATAGGAAAGCAGGAGACGAGATGGAAAGCGAATTATTGAAGTTGAGGGAAGGGAACAGAAGATGAAGGTCGAGGAGGTGAGGAAGAGGTGAAGGAAATGTGGATGATCCGGAACTAGGTTTGAAGGAGATATAGAAAGTATACTGAAGAAAGTAGGAGATGAAGATCGAGAAGAGAGAGTCATGAACTAGAAAGAAGACTGAGGATAGAGTAAGTAACGAAAATAGAGATGAAGGACAGTAGGATAAAGGTGACGAAAGAGAAGAGAAACATACTAGATAATGGAAAAGACGAAATGATGACGAGAGAGAGGTAAAGAGAGAGAGAGGGAAGAAGAGGATCTAGCGGAAGTAGTACAGACATAGTATAGATGTAGATGAGCGATAGTTCCAAGGAGCGAACCGGAGTTACAATGAGAGCAAAGTAGATGTAAAGAGATGAGGAAAGAACTGAGAAATATAGTAAAGAGAGAGGGAACGACTGGTTACGATGGATATAGAAAAAAAAAGTAAGAGCGCATAAAGAGGTAGAAATAAAGTGAAGAATTGAGAAGAGAAGAGGACAGTAGAAGCATTCGAGAGCAGCGGAGAAAGTCTTGAGTGAGTAGCATTAGATAGAAAACAAAGACAGATTGGCTAGTGTAATGTAGGGGAAGGACTTATGAGAGGGGCAGATTGAGGTGGGTATAATATGATTACGTACCCCAGAGTGGAATGTGAGGCAGGGAGAGATGAGAAAGCATGGGAGAGAGGACCGACTAACGGATTGTGCGATGACAGAATGAGGGAGGAGGATTAAAATTAGGGCGGACAGAGAGAGAGAGGCTACAGATGATAGATACGGACAGAAGGACAAGAGAATAATGTAAAAGAGAAGGAGAGGGGTAAAAACGACCGCACCACCGAAGCGGAAAGAGAGAGGTGGAGAGAGAGGAGTGAATGGAATGCGGAGGTCAGAGGATGCTTCAGGATGAGGACAAGAGAAAGCGAGAGAGGGGATAGGGAAGGTGGGAATAGCGTGAGGAGATGATCCCCCCCGAGAAGAGGAACCGAGAGTTAGTAGCAGAAAGGAGTAGGAGGATCAAAAACGGGCTCAGGGGGGATTGGAGCGCATGACAGGAAGACGGGAGTAGCGAGGAAAGAGAAGGAGAAGGAAGGAGGATAGGCGTATGGCGAGAAGAAGGGTGGTGAAAAGATGAGGGAGAAGATTTACGACGATGCGAGAGTGGAGGGGAGCAGAGACGAAGAGGAACGGATTGAACAAGGCGAGATAGAGAGGGAGAGCCAGCGAAAAAGCGATGAGGAGAGGGGGTCACGCGTCAGACTCGGGAGATACATAGGAAAAATGGGAGGGGGGGAGGGGTATTGGGGGGGGAGGACAGGGGAGTATAGTTGAGGAAGATGAATGAGGAGATCAAGAGAGATGGGAGAAAGGACGAGGGTGACACGGACTTGGAAGACGGACGGAGAAAAGAGAGAGAAAGAGACCTGAATTGAAAGAGGAAGAGGAGAAGAAGAGCATGAAAAGTGAAAACAGATCAGATTGACGGAGAGAAGAGAGAACTGGCAAAGAATGGAGAGAAGCGAGAGCCAAGACAAATTGTGGGGGACGTAGAGGAAGGTGGGAAGAGTGGAGGTTGAGAACAGAGCGGCGCTCAAGAGAGTATCGGGGATGGATCGTAATGCATCGAGGAAAGCAGGAGTAGAGAGAGGAAGAAGTGAGTTATCGGAATATAGAAGAGGAATGTTGGGAAGGATGAGAATCTTGATGGCATGAGAAGAAGCGAAGGGAGAGGACTGAGGCGTGAAGAGGCGGAGGAGGAAGACGTGAGAAAAGAGGTGGATGAGCAAACAGACCGAGATAACGACAAAGAAGTACAGAAGAGAAGAAGAGTCGGAACGAATGACGAGTGCCCAATAGTGAGAAGACGAGATGGAGAGAGTGGGAGACATGTGAGGGAACGTGGAGTATGAGCAGGAAGGAGAGACAGCGGAGGGGGAGTAGGGATAGGTAGACTGAGACGAATGCGGGTGAGGGGGGGGAGGGAATAAGACAGATGCGCTAGAGCGGTAGGAAACAATGGTATGACTGAGTAGAAAGGTGAGGGGACGAGGGAATGGGAGGTGAAGAGATCGTGAGTACGCGAGAGCCCGATATTAGAGGTACAAATAAGGAATGAAAGAGGGAAAAAATTGAGATTAAAGGAGGGGATGATCTAGAAAACTCGCGGAAAAGAATGGAGAAGGAAGAAATGAAAGCAGGTCAGAACGAGACTGAGCAGTATTAAGGCACGGGCAAGGAGAGAAGACGGAGGGAGTGGTAGAGACGAGATGCGTGAGGGGAGATGGCTCGAAGAAACGCGAGAGAAGAAGAAGTGAAGCATGAGTGGAGGTAGGTTGAGATAGGAAGAAACAGATGAGCCCTTGGTGGGCGATGACGGCGGGAAGATGAAGTGATATGATGGGAGAGATCTGGAAGGGGGGCACGGGGGATACACGGAGAACAGGGGGGCGCGGGGACGTAGGTAATGATGATTTTCTTTTCTTTTTTTTCTTCTGTGGAGGGACGGGGGAGGGGGTGGCGGGAGGGTAGGAGAATATAAGGTAAGATCGAGAGCGGAGATGCGATCGCGACGAGGGCGGGACACGACCGCATCGGACGGAGAGAAGGAAGAGAGTAAGAGAGATTAAGATGTCCTGACTAAAGCAGAAATACAGACTGGAGAGAGAGAGAGAGAGAGAGAGAGAGAGAGAGAGAGAGAGGGGGGGGGAAATCCAGGAGTTTCAGTTGCAGTCTCTCCCACCACAGCTAGCATCCCTTTACTTCTTCCATAGTCATCATGTTGGTATGAAACTTTAATCAGTAGCAATACCTAAGTAAATGTAAGCTGTATATTCATCATTGTCACACCGATAGCGGCGACATCATGCAGAATTGACAGAAATTGTTTACACTCATTACCACTATCATCACCTCCTTTTTCACTTTTGCTGTCGATACCACAACACTGCACAACGTAACACAGTCCAACACAACACAGACAGTATTCAATACTGTCATTTCACAACCTTTGCCACAGCAGTGGTATAAAAAAAACACACACCGACCACGACCACCATCACCACCACTATCACCATCACCATCACCACCACTATCACCATCACCACCACTATCACCTTCATTACCACCGACATCATTATCAGGACTTCCATCACAACCATCACCATCATCATCACCTCCAGCTTACTATACCATCACCACCAGTCCCATTACCACCAACACTTTCACCACCGTCATCACCAGCACCTTGCCGTCACCACCACCACCAATCCATTCACCACCACCATTACTAAAACTATCATCATTACGATCATCACCATCACCAACGCATCATCACCACTGCCACCACCGTTACCATCACTTGAGCGGCAATACTTACGAGGGGTGATTGATACGTTTGTGGCCTTAGGTTGAAAGAGTCATTCTTATAAAACAGTACATTTATATTTCATCACCGTCCTCTTAATCCAGCGGTGGAGGAGCACACGTATCCCTTCTTTGCGGGAGTCGTCGTCATGGACCTCCAGAAAGTGGTCAAACTGATGACCAATGAGTTCCTTCATCTTGGGGAACGAGTAGCAGTCTGAGGGTGCCAAGTCAGGTGTTTGAAGAGTTTGAATCCGTATTCCTGGATGGCAGCCATCGCCACTGTGAACAGGCCCCAGCAAGGTGACATCTTGCTCATTTGCATTTTGTTGTGGATAACCGCATGGACGAGTTTCTGTGAGATGCCCGGTTCTGTGGGAATGTACCGCTGTGTTATTCATGGATCTGTCATGATCATGTCGTGGATCTTGCCAATCGTCTCCTGTGTAGTGACGGTGACAGACCATCCAGGAAGGGGGTCGTCTTACAGGCTGTCTTTGCCGCGTTTGAATTCAGCAGCCCACTCCTCTAACATGCCGTACGAAGGATGGGTGGGTGGGTCCCTCCCCTAGCGTTGCCACTATGTCCTCGTGAATCTCGAAGGTGATAAGCCCTTGAGACCTGGGTAGCAGATGACTGCACGAAGTCCGATGTAGTCCACTTTCTCATACAGTGCTAAATTGCAATTTTCAATTATCCAGAACCGAAATAACACAACACTTAATAACTTCAAACTGATTGCATAATCACTCAAAGAGTTGAACTGCACGTGCGTATGATGCGAGCTGAATATATATCATCTACTTCTACCTTAGGCCACATACTTATCAATCACGCTTCGTATAATTTCCCCGTCCACCGTGATCAACACCACTTTCACAACCACCACCAAAAGGACAACTAAAACTTCCATACCAAATGGGTCTCACCTCCACCTTCTTCCCCTCTACCATCACCACAACCTCCACCACTACCACCACCATAAATACCACCACTACCACCACCACCACCTCCACCACTGTCACCAACACAATCACCACCACTACCATGAATTCCTCCAACACTACATCCAACGCTAGCACCAATGCTACCACCAGCGTTATATCCACCACTATCACCTTAAAAAACCCAACGTCACTGCCACCATAGCCTCCTTCGTAACCACAACCATAATCATCACCACCAGTACCGCCATCTCCTCCACCTCTGTCACCAACACTACCATCACAACTACCACCACCATTATCACAACCACTACCATCACAACTACCACCACCATTATCACAACCACTACCATCACAACTACCACCACCATTATAACAACCACTACCATCACAACTATCACCACCATTATCACAACCACTACCATCACAACTACCACCACCATTATAACAACCACTACCATCACAACTATCACCACCATTATCACAACCACTACCATCACAACTACCACCACCATTATCAACATCACTACCATTACAATTACCGCCACCATTATCACCACCACTACCATCACAAATAAAACTACAACTACCCCCACCATCATCACCACTATCACCACCACTACCCCGTCCCGTGTTCCACCACCACTATTACTTCAACCATTAACAATAATACCAGCAGTATTACCACCACCACTAGCCTCGCAACTACCACTACCACTATCACCACCACTATTACCACCACTTGCTCCGCCAGTACTCTTACCTCCACCATTAACAGTAATACCAGCAGTATCACCACCACCACTACCCTCGCAGCTACTACTACCACTATCACCACCACTATTATCACCACTTGCTCCGCCACCACTCTTACGTCCACCATTAACAATAATACCAGCAGTATCACCACCACCACTACCCTCGCAGCTACTACAACCACTATCACCACCACTATTACCACCACTTGCTCCGCCACCACTCTTACGTCCACCATTAACAATAATACCAGCAGTATCACCACCATTACCATCGCAACTACCAGTACCACGATCACCACCATTACTACCACCACTTGCTCTACCATCATTCCTATCTTCTCAATATGCAATGAAACCAGCACTATTATCACTATTATCATCATCACTACCATCACCACTACCTCCAGCACTAACACTTCCTATAATATATGTCAGCATGATTATTAACACTTGCAGCATTTAAAAAAGCGGTGATAGAACGTCTGTATGCGGGTAGGATATTCTAAAACGGAATGTACCAGGAAGATGATCCAGTAGGAATTGTAGACAGGGTTACACCAAGCAAACAGAACATAAGGCTTAATTAAGTCACCTTTACCTTCCGGTGATATGATGGAGGCAGCTGTAGGCCCTATCAAGCAGGGAGTCAGTGGTCAGGAATGTATCTCAAGTATGGCTGTAAGGACTTCTTATCGCTCAGAAACTCCAGCGACTTTCAGTATCCTGTCCGTCTGTGTCAGACACCCGTTTAGTATATCACGGCGGAATTTCATACAGTTCATATTTTTAGAATCAGTTTCTACCGGGCTGGTCTCGCTTGCTGACAAGAGCGCGAGCGGGAATTTCAGGGCGGCTATTTCTAACCATGTGACCTCGCTCCACAAGTGCGGCGTAGCCACGGAGCTATATGATACTACAGGATTAGTGGATGTAGCCATTTTCAGCCTGGATGCAGGTGTGCTGTTGTGCGTTGGCGAAAACTTTGAGCCTGGGAACCCGTCACATGTAAATTCATGTTTTGGCCCTTTGCAGATTGTTCTAGGGGAGATCACATGCGCAGGAAGCGAGTGAGTGAAGGAACTGAATTGAACTGAACTGAACTGAACTGAACTGAACTGAACTGAACTGAACGGAACGGAACGGAACTGAACTGAACGGAACTGAACTGAACTGAACTGAACTGAACGGAACTGAACTGAATTGAACTGAATTCAACTGAACTGAATTCAACTGAACTGAACTGAGCTGCACTGAACTGCACTGAACGGAACTGAACTTTATTATCAAGTCCAGCGGCTCATGGAAATGAATAAAGGGAGAGAGAGAGAGAGAGAGAGAGAGAGAGAGAGAGGAGAGAGAGAGATAGAGATAGAGATAGAGAGAGAGAGACAGACAGAGAGAGAGGCAGAGAGAGAGAGGCAGAGAGAGAGATAGAGAGAGAAAAACAGAGATAGAGAAAAAGAGATAAGAAACAGATAGAGAAACAGAGACAAACAGGCAGGCAGGCAGGCAGACGGACGGACGGACAGACAGACAGACAGACAAACTGACAGACAGACGGACCAGATGGGCGGACGGACGGACGGACGGACGAACGGACGACAGACAGACAGACAGACAGACAGACAGACAGACAGACAGACAGACAGACAGACAGACAGACAGACAGACAGACAGACAGACAGACAGACAGACAGACAGACAGACAGACAGACAGACAGACAGACAGACAGACAGACAGACGGGCAGACAGACGGGCAGACAGACATACCGGCAGACAGACACACAGACACACAGACAGACAGACGGAGGGACGGACAGACAGACTGAAAGACATACAGAAAGATAATCAAGCAATGAGAAATGCAGACAGACAGACACACATGACGGACGGACGGACAGACGGACGGACGGAGGAATGGACGGGCGGACAGACAGACAGACGCACACACACACACACACACGCGCATGTACACTTACATTTACACACACACACTTGCACACACACACTTGCACACACACACTTGCACACACACACACACACACACACACGCACACGCGCACGCACACAGACACACACGCACACACACACGCACACACACACGTGCGCACGCGCACAACCTCACGCACAAACGCACATATACACGTGCACACACACACGCACGCGTGTGTGTTTGTGTGTGCACACGCACATGCGCAAACACACACACGCACACATAAGCACAGATACACATACAAATGCACACACTGTACAGGGGAGGCAACAGGACCGGAACAATATAAGGTGCTTACATCTAACACAGGCAGTCACTGGGCACAGGGGCAAAAAGGAAAAACTAATCCTTGACAACACTTTAAAGGAAATAGTGGGCAAAAAAGTACAAACATCAACAAAAATTATAGAACTGTTTTGAGGACCAAACACAGGAAAAGCTGCATAAGCAAGACTCGACAAGTAAACAGACATGACAGAAAACATATACGAGTTTAATAACAACAAATACAGCCTCGTTCTTTTTATGGGACTTTATTCAATAGAATGCTCACAGCAAGCTCAATCCTGTGAAAACAAGCCAAAACAACTCTCGTGACAATTTATTAATTATTCGAGGATATATTATTTTGCAAGTACTTTGTTATGTGGGGATTTGTAAACGAGTAGGGCAACATATACAAATATCATTAATTTAACTTCAGTCCGTTCCAAGAGAACCTTAACAACAACAACAACAACAACAACAAGTACAACGACGACCAAAAGGACAACTTTCTTTAAAGGGGTTTTACTCTTTAGTGCGCTTGTGGTGAAAGCGCGTAAACACCAAAGCGCAATCCGATATATTCAAGGTGTATAATGGCGAAATTCTAGCAAGAAAAATCCTGCACATCACAAACATATCATTTTTATGGCATGTGACCTATTCTGTACATCTGATTTATTTTCCGTTTTCCAATGGCTGCGTTCTAGTCTTGTCTTGTTGCATATGCTAATTAGAATTGCCCACAGCTCGATTGCTGCAGACACGTTCTGTTAGACCCTTCTTCACAAAGATCCCAACTGCGTATCTAGTAAACTGCTTTGATGATGATGACCAAGTGTACACGTGCGTGCATTTGTGTACATGCGTGCATTTGTGTACATGCGTGTGTTTGTGCACTTGTGCGCCTGCGTCTCTGGTGTATGTATACGTACATGTGTGTAAGTGCATGTGCGCCCATGCATGTGGCTCTGTCTGTGTGTGTGTGTGTGCGTGTGCGTGTGTGTGTGCGTGCGTGTGTGTGTGTGTTTGTGTGTGTGTGTGTGTGTGTGAGTGCGTGGTGAGAGAGAGAGAGAGAGAGAGAGAGAGAGAGAGAGAGGTGCAAAGAAAGAAATTCTTGTTGTGTCCTGTACATGTAGTCCATAAAATTAAAGAAGCGTTTAAAATTGCAGTGAGGCACCTGTACCAAAAGTAATTACTTCTTGCCAATCCAATCCCAGTCGTACTCGAGGAAAATGTTCAAGACGAAACGAAAAAACGATAGCAACGTTTTGGCCCCAAAAGATGCCTAGGGACATGAGAAACTCTGCACGGTGCCAACTGTTCT
>JAWQFJ010007797.1:15000-25000 GCA_034096865.1 Theodoxus fluviatilis
GAACCTGAACCGTCACTGCATAAACTGTGTGTGGTTCATTTTGAAAATCCTCTAATTCAATGGTTGCTTTTGACGTGTACAGGAATACTGTGTAATCTGTCTGCGAGGTTAAACTGCATCTGATTACTTGTTTGCACCACCTTGTCGTAATCCTGCCTCTGCCTTACTTAAAAGTGAATCGGTGCAGGGCGTAGTGTCACCGCAAACGGGAGAATCATCTATATTGTATACAGTGCATTTTCATTTACCATTGAGAGAGCTGCATCGAACTAGAAACCATTAAAGTTGTCCGTTTAAAAAAAAAGTTTTCTCTCAAATGCAGACATATTCAAACAGGCATACATGATCAGGTACTGAGCACCTCATGATAAGTTTAGCGCCATTCTGAAGAGAATTAATAGCAGCTTGCGATGACACAATAGCTTGTACATTGCCAAAGGTATTGGCCCTACTCAGTTTTGTAGCACCGGCCATAACTGTCGAGTTACTTTCTAACACTTGTATGTCATATTCTCTATTTTACCGTCGTATCTGGAAGACAACGACTCGATTACAGAAAATATACAAATACTTCAGGTGATCCTCTTTACACACAGTCAAAATAGTTTTAATGGTGCTGACGAGAAACAAAGCACACAATTTCACGACAGAGAGTCGAGGAGAATTTTTGTTATCAAATGCTTTGGTTTGCACGCCAATCTTCATCTTCATGTTGCACGCGTGCTTAGTACAACCAGCGGCTGCATACAAACAAATGACATTATACATGTAGATACATTTCCACGAAGCGACATTGCACGTACCAATGACACATCCCATTCTCTCATCCTGAGGTTTTCTCCTGTGTAGATTCCGTGCTGTTTGCACACGCAGGCAACACAATCCTCGCAGGTGCTAAGAATGAACTTTAAAAAAAGGTAAAGGTTGGTTTTTACATTGCGATATATCACCCATATCGGGGTCTCAAATCGTTTTACATTTTACCCCTGATCATTAGACCACATGATCAGTTCTTTATTGGCACCTGACGACTACTACAGTGAAACTACAGCGACAGACGGAGACGGCGCACGCAGTCAGGTACCAACACCATCTCAACTCGCTGGGGAATACATGTATTCCAACCTAACGCTGGTTCATAGCCGCTTACAAGGGCGCTAACCGAAAAGTCGCGGGTTCAGTCCTCGCCCGTGGTCTTTATTATTTTTTTCCCTGTCTGTCCCACACAGGGCTTCGGCTATGTATGTTAAACTCTACCCAGCACATGTTCGAGAGGGACTTACCACTCTCCACCAGTAGCTTGCATGCATCGAAGCCATCCTCACTGCAGGCAATGTGTAGTGGAGTCTGCTGAATGTTGTTTCGCGCATTCAAGGGTGCGTTTGCCTGAGGAGAAAACGGATGATTGTTATGATGTCGACCGACACCATACCATTGGAATTTTCAGAAGCATATGTGTAATTGTCGTCTGCGTGCACATGTGCATATCATGTGGGTTCTGGGCGTGCCTTTATGCTTTTATGTTTACACAATTCGATACTTAATAGTTGAATACCCATATTACAATATTTACATGTATATATTTAGCAAATTTGACATTTTTGTTCCACCGTAATTTGTATGCCAAACATAAAATGCGGATGAATACAACAGCGCAGTGTATTGAATACTGGCTGACATCGATTTAGATACATGTGTACACTCACTCTGATAAGAACCTCCATGACTTCCAAGTTGTTGTTCATTGTCGCAGTATGCAGGGCTGTGAAGAGTCTGCCCTCCGTAGCGCTGCTCACAAAGCTGGCATCTCGAGCGATGATTTTTTTCACAATTCTGACCGCAAAGAAGGAGTCAAAAACCAACAAGGTCATTGAATTCGCTAATTATTACAGAAACCTATGCGTCATCATAGGAGGCAGAGAGTGAAAATTGCATAGAAACATTTCCTTCTTTTGTACAAGGTCACTGTCTCGTCAGATGAATTGCATTTCTCTAATTTCTATGAAATGTGCATTATTTTCCATCAGCTGTCTTTTTTTTTTAGGTACATGTACATGCATTCAAAACAAGAAAGCCTAAGAAACTCGTAAGTGTGCGTGTGTGTGTGTGTGTGTGTGTGTGTGTGTGTGTGTGCGTGCGCGCGCACGTGTGTGTCTGTGCGTGTGTGTATGTGTCTGTGCGTGTGCGTGTATGTATATGATTTTGGTCAGCTTGTTGTCAGCGTAAACAAGGGCACATCGATTATCGACACTTTTGCCGGCTTTTTGGTATTTGATGTATCCAGGCATGCAATAACCCAAACTTATGACGTAAAACATTAGTGACAAGTACACATTACCAGCGAATACATATTTTGTCAAAGACTTTGGCACTTGGTATTTCGACCAATCAGACGTTCCCCAGGAGGTCACGGTTTAGTCACCATCTATATGTCACCTTCGTCCACCCTTAACTAGACTTCACCTCAGGCGACCAGTTCTCTGAAAGGAGAGCTGACAGAACCGCAAATTGCCTATCTGTGACTGAACCGACCCTTTTGTCCCCAAACTGCCACACCTGGAACAACGCCCACCTTGTCTGGCAACGCTGCTGCTCAGTGCACAAGAACCCAACACACGCTGATGCAGCCATGGGTGAAGGTGACTGTATCTCAGTTAGGTGCAAAACGAGAGTCAAATACCGCCATGAGCAGCTACATGTTCCTTCATCGGCTGGCATCCCTAGCTGCTGGGCGTGCAAGGCCTGCTCCTGTATCTCACACAGAGGTGGCCTTGAGCAGCCACTGAAGCCATCAGGAGTGATCCGATTAAGGTCAGATCATTCAGGCTCGACCGGACATAAAAACCACCGTGAGGGGGTCGAGCCCAACCCTCCCATGTCTCAAACAAGCTGCTCACCAAATTCTCACCCAACCCCAAGAAACCCCATGACATTCATCTACTCATCACACATTAAAAAAACCTTTGCCGACCAGCGCTGCTTTTTTCTGTAGTTTTTTGTTTGTAGTAAATGATGAAAATTATTATCGATGTACATATTATTTTTAAATAATATTTATATTATATTGATTGCTGGAGGGAAGTAATCATTCTAGTCCACTAGAGACATCGCCTGCCTGCAAAACAGGCTCTAGCACAGGACATCATGTGATAGAAGGGTTTCGCCATAAATTCAAATAAGGATCACACAAGAGGCTTGTGGGATAACTGATCTGCACCCTGACATACGCCGTTCAAGTAGTTCTAAGACAATTTCGCATAAAACTTGCTTTTGTTGAGGCAATAGACAAACGTTTATTCGATAAAATAAAATGTCTGTGTTGTAATGGAAACAAGTTTTGACATTTGAATGATTTCTGTAAAAAGTGGAGAGAAAAAAATAGTATCAGAACGAACTGTTTTGGCGCAATGCTGTAATGCGAAGGGGCAAGTCTATTACTCATTTATTGCGAACTGTGCCAGCGTCAATACTGACTCGGGTTCACAGTATAGGAAGCCATTGAAATGATTGACAGGTGATATGTTTCATTCTTACCTGACTCTGTCAATTTTGGCAGCAAGCTGTAGAGGGTTGAAACCTGTTTTGTTGGTCACTGACAAGTCCAGAGCACTCACAGCCAGTAAGGCGTCGACAATGCTGGCATCTGAGTCGTTCTGGACAGTCTCATGCATGGGTGTATTGCCACGAATGTCCTGAAAACATGGCATTAGTTTATGTGAAATGCATGCAGAATTGGAAGAAAACTGGAAATGATTTGAAACAGAGAGAGAGAGAACGAACGAACGAACGAATAAATTTATTGAATAGGCCACCGGCCCCTTACAAGTGTACAGTGTCAGTGAGAGAGAGAGAGAGAGAGAGACAGAGACAGAGACAGAGACAGAGAGACAGAGAGAGACAGAGAGAGAGAGACAGAGAGACAGTGACAGAGACAGAGAGAGAGAGATTTATAAACATGGCGTCGAACCCACTAAGACATTGCCTAATCGCATCTCTCTCTCTTTCTCTCTTTCTCTCTCTCTCCTCTCCTCTCTGTCTCTCTCTCTCTCTCTCTCTCTCTCTCTCTCTCTCTACTCTCCTCTCTCTCTCTCACACTCTCTCTCTCTCTCTCCTCTTCTCTCTGTCTCTCTCTCTCTCTCTCTCTCTTTCTCTCTCTACTCTCCTCTCTCTCTCTCTCACTCTCTCTCTCCCTTCTCTCTCTCTCTCCTCTCTCTCTATCTCTCTCTCTCTCTCTCTCCTCTCTCTCTATCTCTCTCTCTCTCTCTCTCTCTCACACACACACACACACACACACATACATGTACAAGCGCCCGCGAAAGCACACACATGTACACACACGCGCGAGTACGTGCACGCACAACCATCTACTCCAGGTACAAAGCAACACATATCAACGTTCCTTGCAGTCCAGGCCTGCACAATTCGAATTCTTGTCCTTGTTCCATGCATCACACACACTGCACCGTGGAGTGTTGCCCTTGAAGGACAATCAGTGGCCCTACCTTCCTGTTGACGGAAGCGTGGTGCTGTAGGAGAAGGCGCACCGCCTCAGTGCTGTTCTTGGCCACAGCCAGGTGGAGGGGAGTGCGGCCATCTTCGTTGCTGAGGTTGACGTCAGCTCCCATTGCTATCAAGGCCCGAGCCACTTCGATGTGTCTCCTGTAGAATAACAAAATATAACGTAACGTAACGTAACGTATCGTAACGTATACTTTATTCATCCAAAAAGGAAATTAAAGTTACATATCAATGGAAGAATAATAACTAATTATGTTCGAACAAAACATTCTCAAACATCACAGAACATTACAATCAGGTAAAAAAAACCACGAGGAAGGTAAAGGGCTGCATCAAATGAGATTGGGACTAGAATACAAAGCAAGATTACATGTTTCTTGAACTTTGCTTTCGTCAGAAGGTAAACAGTCAAAAGTAAGTGAAATTGAGGGTAATAAAAGTAAACACCAAGTGAGAGCAAATGGGGTTGGCGTTCCCCTTCATGGTGTTGACTTCCTGTCAGGCAAACAGCGTACGGTCGTTAGATACAAACTCTTCTGCTTAGACTTTTACATCGTTTAGCTGTGGCAAAAGGAGGCCTGTGTATGAGAATGGGAATAGAAAGAGGGCGGGGGTGGGGGGTGGGGGTGGGGCATGGATAGTTGGGGGATGATGGGTTGGGTGGGTTGAGTGGAGGGGAGTAACTGTTCCTCCACGTAGTTAAGCAACAGCTCGTACAAGACATGGTGAATGGATGGGGCGGACCACAGCCCAGACAAGGTTATGCCGACCAGGCAGCTTGTCCAGCATGAGGGAGAAGTGCCCACCAGTAACAGACGCCCCGTGGTGGAACCTAGTAATGCTTGGGACCGCCCGTGGTCGAGCTACTGGAGGAGGCCCCGAAAGTTTCTGTGACCACGGGTTCCACCAGATGAGGCGAAGCGTCTATCGAGTCCCGCCAGTGAAGACTTGCATACAACCTGTGCTGCACCACAACGCCCTCATGAGCTGTGGTCTTTGTGCCTTTGGGGCCTGCTCCAGTACATCAAAACTTCACAGAGCAGATTCGCTCAGCTAGTTCATGACTATCACACCACTCATCCATCTTACGAGTGGACGGCACAGTGAAGTGGCGTGTTGTCGTCTTTGTCGCCCCTGTTGACGTTGCATCCCTTGGACACCAGGAGGCGCACCATCTCCAGCTTCCCATGGGAAGATGCGCAGTGAAGCGCTGTTCCAGCCTCACAGGTCTCGTGCACCTGTGTTGCAGAGATAAAAACAGCCATGCCGTGCAAGTGCAAGGAATGTTTTTATTCATGTCTTCGTTTATTGATGTGTTCGTTCGTTAATTCATTCATGTGGTCGTTACTTAATTTATTTGTTTGTTAATTCATTCATCCTTTTATTTATCTTAAATATAAAACGTTGAAAAAGTATCGAATACCTCAGGAAGATTATCCAATCTCTACCTAATCAGGACCACGCGCATATGATTGGCACGCTCTTCCATCAGTTTGTCCACATCTGTAGGCACGTGAGTATTTTAATTCAAGAAAATATAATACGAAAATGTGCTTATTATTTCTCCACCCCCCAAAAAAAAAGAAACCCACAACAAAACAAAAACAAACCCACAACAAAACAAACAAAAATAAACCCTAACTTATTTGATTCTTCACAATAAGTACAGAAACATCAGTCTCCGAAATGATACCTGGCAAAACGGCCAATAAGTTAATTAAATGCTTTCTGCTACAATGTTTTCGGCATGTAGAGCCTGGTTTGAAGGGCTTGAAAATACTTTTTTCCGCAGTTTCGTCTCCTGAAAGATTTCATCCAATGATGACGCAACTTGACGACAGGTCATAGCAGGTATTACAAACCGCGATGGTAGACGCAGTGGGCATGTACCTACCCCCAAGCCGCAGGGTGCTCCAACTTCCAGTAAGACCTACCAAACTAGGTTCTTGCTGTATCAGCTGAGAAGCAGCGCTGACATCACCAGTTGCCACAGCAGCCCAGAGCGCGGCCATTGTAGCAGAGCCGGCCTCAGCTGCTGACATCTCCTTCATCCTGTCCACCACTTTCCCCCCAATCAAACTCTTGTGCAAACCTGAGAGATACAAGACAGATCCAGAGGCGTGTGCATAGGCTAGATCACGAATGCAAGAGCACGCATGCACACAAACACAGGCATGCACGCACACACGCACATAAACACACATACATACATACCACACACTCACACACACACAAGCACACACACACACACACACACACACACACACACACGCGCGCGCGCGCATCACACACACACACACACACACACACACACACACACACACACACACACACACACACACACACACACACGCACGCACGCACACACACAGAGGCAGACAGACAGACAGAGAATCAAACACCCTCCATCTTCTCTCGCATGTACCTCCTCTGCACACATGACTTCAAGAGGAAATGTTTCACATCTTCAGAGGAAAACGAAGATTTCCAATAACACACCAAACATGTTTCTAATGGATTGTTACACACAACAGAGCAGAGAAGACTTGGGGGAAAACAAAGGAAATGCACACGAATCTTTGAAAGCAAAGATGTTGGACTGAAATCGTGATTTCACCTTACAAGCGCGCATGCGTGTCTGGGAAATCCTTGAATATATTCTGCCGAAATTCTGGAGCAAACCTTTGTTACAACAAATGTCAAAGCTGATGTTTATTTGCATGCACATACTGTGTCAGGCTCTTGATTAATGAAAATGTTGGAGGAGAAAATGATTATCTGGGGCAGACTACCTTCCATGACACCCTTCAGTGCTCCAGTCTGGCCCTGGAAAGAAATGAAGTCCACTGAAGACCCAGGAGCCGATCTGCAGCTGTCGGGGTTGAAGACCCAGTACTCTTCACCAAACTGCACCATCACGTCTCCCTTCACCGACACTTGTACCACCTTGCCCGTCCGCCCAGCAGCCTGGAAAAACACCCCAACACAGTCACGGCTTGCTGAGGAAAAATCAATCAGAGGCATCGGAATGACCAAAATGCAACGATGACTTGGAAGTGTTGTGTCATGAACACATTTTTTAAAGAATTGATAATGCTGACTTTATTTAAGAGGAGGAGGAGGAGGAAGAGGAGGAGGAGAAGGAGGAGGGGGGGGGGGGGAGGAGGAGGAGGAGGAGGAGGAGGAGGAGGAGGAGGAGGAGGAGGAGGAGGAGGAGGAGGAGGAGGAGGAGGAGGAGGAGGAGGAGGAGGAGGAGGAGGAGGAGGAGGAGGAGGAGGAGGAGGCCATACATATTTAAGGCAGATACCTGTGCCATATCGGGTGTCCAACCCCCATGGTCTCTCTGTTGTTCCTCTAGCAATCTGGTATCAGAGATGATTCTCACTACATCTCCTTCTTTGAAGATTTGAACCTTTAAAAAGCAAACAGCATAAAAAAACCACATCCAGAATGGCATCGTCTGGTACTACCAGTGGTTTGCTCAAGACAGTCTAACTGAAAAAGGAGTCATTTTAATTGTGCAGTTCCAAATGTGTTTTAATTCAATCATGCGTACAGAACGTCAGGCAAGACATTTAGTTTCATGCATTGATAGCAAGTCTACATATTACTAATAAAATGTGTCATATGTTCACATGCACTGGTGTATGTAGTTCCACGCTCATTTGAATATTAATCTTTCAATATCTTTTCCACAGTCATACATACTATGAAACATCACACAAAAAAGAATGTGATCTCGTACTGACGTTCATCTTCATTGAAGTAATCTCTTAATCAATCTGCAAGAGGGATGCTATGTTCCAACACACTCGAATGTTTACACATTCTTAGAGCGGTGAAAAGGAAAATGCTGGACACATTACTCACTGTGTCTGAGGATGAAGTCAAATCCTTCTGCGAGTTCGTGGCATTTCTGGGACCATTGCTGTCTCCTCCTGTTCCCACTTCAACTCCTGTCCTGTTCTCTTTGTCAGCCTGAACTCCTGAGTCGATGACACGAAGGTGTTGTTCAGCTGGAAAACAGCAAGACATGAACCGGATATGTGGAGAAGTTGTCCAGAATTTTAGATTTAATGTGTAATACTGTCAGCATTTCCATTGCTCATTTAATGTTTTTGTTTTTCCTTATTCGTAAATGACGCATCTGAAATTTCGGGTTTCAGTCAAATTTTCAACTCATTTATTTCAATGCAGTTTTTAAAGGCGTTACGTGTAAGCATGAAGAACGACCATCCCCCACTGACTAAACCACTTTCGATGGAGACTCGTGTGTCTCGTCTAATGACATGTGCTGGAATAGAAACTGTGATGTTAGAAGACACAAATCATTATTACTCACTCAGCACAGGCAGGTGAGCCAGGTAGCAGGCTGGTCCCGGTGCCTCCTCAGTACAGACCAGGTCTACCTTGCCGTGGAGGCCCAGTCTGTGCTGCAGACTCTGGCCGCTGTCCCAGCTCACCCGCACCGCGTTCCTGGCAGAACCGCTCTCGGGGGACACAACCTCCACCACCACTCCTCGTGTTCCGGCACCGCCTGGACAATTTGACAAATGAATAAGATGGGAACACGATCCCTTCCTTAAGTGTTTTCCTTTTTGACCTACCTTAGGCATACACACACACACACACACACACACACACGCGCACACACACACAAACACACACACACATACACACACTCACGCCCCCCCCCCCCCCCTACACACACACACACACACACACACACACAGAGGAAGACCCGTACAAACACACACACGCACGTACACACACGCAAACACACGCGTAAACACACTCGCATGCGCACACACACACACATACGTATACACACGCTCATATACACACACTTCCATGCACACACATACATACATATATGATTTCATGTACACATGCGTACATGTAAACACAACCATACAAATACACATACACACACACACACACACACACATACACACGCGCATATTCACACACACAAAACAGATAGACACTGACACACGCGTACAGATACACATGTACAGATACAAACGTAGAGACACACACGTCCATACACGTATAACACACACACGCACACACGAACTGACACACGCGTACAGAAACATACGTACACACACAATTACATACATGTACAACATACATAGACATGTACTGACACACACTTACTCACACATGTACATGTACATACACGCACACACAAACCTACAGAAACGTAGAGACGCACACGTACAAACACGTACAGACACGCGTACACACACACGTACACACACACGTACACACACATATGCGGACACACACACGTACAGACACACACGTACACACACACGTACACGCACACATACACACACGTACACATACACGTACAGACCCAACCACACACACACATGCACAGACACATACGTACATGCACACACACACACGTACAAACCCTAGTACAGACACACACACGTACTGGCACACACACACGTACATCCACTAGTACATACAC
>JAWQFJ010007797.1:32500-35000 GCA_034096865.1 Theodoxus fluviatilis
AACACTGGTTTTTGTGATAAATATGCTGACTTCTGTAGGCTACGAAAACACCGTGCAGTTTGTTTTACAGCGTGTGAGCAAACTTGTGGAAAAATAACGTGTACAAGCAATGCGAGACCCACTGTGTGTCAGAAACTGATCAGACGTAAATATGAGCACCTCCGATGAAAACAGAAACAGTGAAACTTCATTGCAGAACCTAAGAAGTAGTAAGGCACCAACTGATTATTTGAATCCCCCATTTGATTTTGTCCATGTCATTCAATATAATAAAGTAGTAGTGAGGGAAATAAGGGGGGGGGGTAGGTTTGGGTTGGAGTGGAGGCAAGATGGGTAGGTGGATAGCGGCTGGGAGGCTTTGGTTTGTTAGAGAAGAACACAATGTTAACGTGACCTAGCATTAGTATGATTTGTTATCATAAAAACCTCGTTTTGCCTATTTGGAACTCCATACACATTTGGCTTGATTTGTCAGCAGCCTGTGCACGGTCTTTCACGCTGAGGATATGTCTACTGAACTTTGCAGTCCTGTTCCTCCGCATTCTGAACCTCCTCGGTGCCAGAGGTCATCGCCTGAGTCATCATCACAGGATTGCCTTCTGTTTCAAAATAGAGAACAGAAACTTTAAACATGGATGTACCTCGTAAAATATGTTGAAAATTAGGAGCGGAAGAAGCAACGAGAAACTCAGCATGAGACTTGGACCACGTGGAAGAGCAAACACATATTCCTTAAATTGCTGCAGAATGACATGACTGAGAAAAGAGTGAGAATTACTCAAAACGACGCACAAGAAATATGAACTGGAGAAGTAACGGTAAATGACATTGAGGAAACCAACAAGTCTGGGTCAACATTAGCACCATGTAAATGAATTAAGTTCAATTGAGCACATATGCTAACATCCGATGATACGCATGTACCTTAGAATTGATTGATTGATTGATTGAGTTTTACGGCCTATCAGCCTCTGTAGGCTATATAAGGCCATTAAGCAAGAAAATCAATAGAACAGTTTAGAGTAAACGCGATTCAAGTCACGGTGTCCCTAGTTATTCGCCTCTTACGAACCCACAAGGGGATGTACCTTAGGAATGATGCTGTAGCTATGATAATGAGAGTAATGATGACAAAAAATGTTGACAGTACGACACCCGTCCATCCTTGTCTTTTCCTTCTTGATTGCAATTTCATTTTTGCTGTCATTGTTACTAGAAACATGACACGTTTTGTTAATTTTCCCCCCAGAAATGTAATACTATTACCCCCAAAAGGAATTCCCTTAATAGTCACCATTAGGCCTTACCTATGTCCACTTTGCGCTGTACGTCCTTCCCACATGTCGAGCAGACCTTGGAACTTCCAGCGCACTGGCGGCAGACCAGCTTGTGTGCGCATGGCAGGAAGATGACGTCAGCGACTCTCTGGTGACACGTGACACACTTGGCAGGGTCTGCAGTCCCTCCGGATGCTGGACTGGGGTTTGGTACTCTGGTCTCTGTGCTCTGTCTGGCGGGCGGTTTCTTGCCTTGGCTGGAACTGTGTTTTAAAAGAAGAAGCATTAGGGGATGTCTGTCATTAACAAAAATCAATTCTGTAAAGCTCACAGAGATGTATTGAGGAAAGGGCAGAATAACATCCCAAATGAAAATTAAGTTGGTGCAAAATAAGCTCGGCAAGTGTCTGACATTTTAAAAGACAGTTTTACCCGTGCATTGATTACATGTATACAACACAAGCTAAAGTGTATTTGGATACATCGAAATGCACCTAAAAGGCTGTTAACATGGACAAACATCAAGAATCTCCTAGATTTATTTGTACGTATATTTCCTGAAAAAGAAAAGAAGGAACTCAACTGACCAAAACACACATATTATGTTCAATTCAGGAGGCAGCGGTTGCATGACTTTGATGATATCACTGTGGACGAGACTTACGATTGCAATGCAAGACGCCTGAGATCGTCCTTCACTGCATCCGGGGCGACATCCAGAGGTGTCTTGCCCTCCCTGTTGCGTTTGTCCACTCTGGCCCCTTGCTGGATGAGGTACCTGGCCACCCCCACACCCTTCTGCTGTCCGCTGTTTTGCTCCCATGTCTCAGTCTCCTCCTATGTACACAAAGACACATGAGTCCATGTATTTCTGAGTGAAAAAGAGGGTAGTATTTCCACTTGAAACATATTGAGATATAGCCCACAAAAGGCGAGAAGGGTGTTGGTTGTCGATGTTGATCTTCATTCCAACTGCTCTAGAAACCATCCATTCCTTCGATGCTGAAATAACCTTTCCATATGTTACACTTAAGCATGCTTTAAAAGCACCAGCCTTGCTCATTATTGAAGAAGAAATGATCCAGTGGTTCAGGGTTTGTTATAATAACCCTTTCTTCTCTCATCAATCAAATACAACCGTCTCTATTTGTGTCTAATGAGAGCCTGCCTTTTCATCAAGAAGAATGTGTGCACTTTTGCTGTCTAGACTGAGGCAGACTCAA
>JAWQFJ010007797.1:37500-45000 GCA_034096865.1 Theodoxus fluviatilis
AGAGAGAGAGAGGGAGGGAGGGAGAGAGAGAGAGAGAGAGAGAGAGAGAAAGAGAGAGGGAGAGAGAGCGAGAGATAGGAAGAGGGGAGAGAAAGAGAGAGGGAGAGAGAGAGAGAAAGAGAGAGGGAGAGAGAGCGAGAGATAGGAAGAGGGGAGAGAGAGAGAGAGAGAGAGCGAGAGATAGGAAGAGGGGAGAGAGATATATAGAGATAGACAGACAGACAGACAGATAGACAGATAGACACACACACACACATACACACACACACACACACACACACACATAGCCAGAGCAAGGGAATGACAGATATAATGAAAGAAATAGAGACACAGACACAGACTCAGACTCGCTACCGAACTCGGACTTGGACGCAGAGGCAGGGACAGAGACAGTCAGGCGGGCAGGCAGGCAGGCAGGCAGACTTAGACACAGTGACAGATTACTTGGTTTTCATAGACTATTTTGATGCCCCAACCCCATACAAATGAAGTATTTAATAGGTTACCAGAGGCAATGAAATAGCTTTAGGCAATATGTATCGATTTCAGAACGGGATTCTTAAAATGAGAAACTAGTAACCTAACTCACTCAGGAATGTGCAAAGACAAATCCTCTATCTGTAATTGACTGGCCAATGAACTGTGGCATGAACGATTGATCCCATCCAAGATTTAAACAGTCTTCTTTTCATAATACCCATATTAGGTAATCACAATGAAGGAATATTTACCTAGGTCTATCGTTCAATGCGGCGAGGTGGAGAACGTTGAAACCATCCTTGTTGATGACACTTAAGTCCAGATCTTTTGCAGACATCAACGCTTCCACCACAGGGGAGCCCAGGTCGTTTTTATTCAGGGCGTCAAACAGGGGAGTGTCTTGATGCACGTCCTGACAACGCGAAAAGTGCATCGTGTGTGACTTGTTTTCTGTATTTTCTTCCTCCATTCCTTTATCCATCCATCCAGTAATTTATCACAGTTTTTTGTGCTTCTTTCCTTTCTTTCACTTTGGCTTAAAACATTCGATTGTTGAATTGCCGTACAATATACATATACATGCACCCATGAACCATTACATTCAAGAGAGACACATTTCCTTCGAAAGCAACGACCAATATTCCGATAGCTAGCATGTACAGTGCCACAATAATTGAAAGCCGAAAGTACTGCGTGAGTTCAGTGTCAGCATTGTTGATATTTAATGAAAATAATTGGTTCTCTGGCAAATAATTCACTGTGAACTTTTATCATTCCGTATGCTTACACAAACTCCCGCACACATGACTATGTACGCGTGTGCGCATGCGCATACAAACGTGCATACACATTAAATACTCATGAAGTTGATGCACCAGGTTTGACTGTGACGCAAGGCCATACAAACATTGCGTCGCTAGTGCAGGAAGACCTACGCGTCTGTTGACGGAGGCTCCATGCTGGAGGAGCATAGTGACAATTTCAGGGCAGTCCACGGCTACAGCTGTGTGCAGAGGGGTCTGTCCACTCTCATTGGTCAAGCTGACGTCAGCTCCAAGTTCCACAATAGCCTTGGACAAGGCGGTTTTCCGGCTGAAGGGAAAAGAGGCATGCCTCTGAGGGCTCTGTTGAAAATCCCATTATTTGTTTGGCACTCGGCCTCTGGCCGTAATTTAAAGAGGTATTTGTTAATAATTTCTACAGAGAGAAAAAAAGTCCATTGAAGGGTTTCTTCAGCTCACTTTTTGAAACATTATGATTGTGAAATCTTTAGAAGAATAAAATCGTGGTCGTTTCGTAGATATTTTGGGGGCATTATTCCAGTATACACCGAAACAAAACCAAGACCGTTATGGATGGACAAATTATGGCAAAAACTTTGCCCGATTCAAAGTACAAATTACTGAATGGGTGGAAGTTACCTACCTTTGAATGGCGAGATGAAGAGGAGTATCTTCCTCATTATCGCCTTTGTTGATATCCGAACCTTTTGCCACCAGGAGTCGTACAGAGGTCTCTTGTCCATTCATGGCAGCATAGTGCAGAGCGGTTGAGCCCATAAAGGTCTCTTGTGCCTGAGTATTCATTTATTGTACTTTTCAGTCAGTTGCCAGCAAACGCGTCGTTCAGACAAACAAATGCAAGGCCTAACTTAAACAGTTCAATGTATTGCGCTTCAAAATGTACTTGCGAACATATAGAACCTGATAACGTGGGGACTTATCAAATTTGGTCAAGGAGATGAAACGCTGCAAAATGTAATAACTTCTCTGTCTCAAATGTTCATGCTGACGATTACGCTTCGATTGAGATTTTCAAGGCCATGACAATCTACTAAGTGAAGAAAAAACAGTCTTGATGGATCTGAGCCAAGTAGAAGGTAAGCAACTCGAGGTTTTGCCTTTCTTTCTCCATTAGGTTTAGAAGAAATGCACTTCATAATATACAACTACAAATATTGTTGGCAGGTGACTGTAAGTGAACTTTACAAATACTTTATCACTATGATTATGGGTAGCCAGTTTTCCCACATCACCCATTTGGGCAGGGACTGTCATTTATTGCGTGAGTCTTTTTCGAAAAATGTCCCGCTAAGTCACACGTGTCGAACTGCCAAATAACGAACGCCAATGGTTAATTATATTTTTACATATGCAATCACCTACATGATACATGCACGCCTGAGTAAAACTGACAAAGAGGGGAAAGGGCAAACCTTTCCTTTCAAAAGGTAATAACTAGGACCACATATGCATACTTACCAATTGGGGATTCTCTTCGAGAAAGCAAGCTATTTTGTGTGTGTCCCCAATGGCGACTGCTGCGAACAGTCCAGAGATTCTCATAGGAAGCTGCAGTGTCGGCCCAAGAAGTTCACCAAAAACCTTGCCCAGATCTCCGCACCAGAGATCCGCAATTTGCTTGTGAAGAGCTGAAATGTACGCAACACATCTAATTCAAGAAATATCACCATGCCAAAATGTGTACGTAGATAATCAAATACACTTGCAAATGTACGTGTTTATCTCTGCCATTTTGTGTTTTGATGGCCATAAACAAAAATGACAAAAGTAACGAAATATATTCGTCATCGAAATGCCAGCCACTAAGCAAAACATTGTTAGTTATCAAAACTGTCAAAGGTTAACTGTTTCATGTGCTTTTGTCTGTTTTACATTCAAGGTCCCATTAATGGCTCAAGGTATGAACGTTCTACTCATGGGAATACTCCTTCAAATGCATCCTCCATTGCTTTGAAGCGAGTCCGTGTATTTTCAACACTTCAGCACTACAGAGTAAAACGAATGTTCTGAAACATTTGATGAAGTCTGAAATTTCAGCTTGCACTGACGTACATTGAAATTATCAGTTGTCTGAACGTATGTGAAATACGTTTTGGCTTGCTCAGGTCTGTAAGATTTCCCTCGTTTAAAATGTCAATAGCAGTTGTTTCTGTTAACCGTAACACATATTTGCGATGTCGTCGACATAATCTCTTTGTTATTGCCAACAGCCTTTGGCATGATAATAAGTCCAACTGACAATACAGCAATCTGAAATCCTGGTCTTTCATAGGACGATTCCAATGTTACTGTATACTGCAAGGAGATACAATTCACGGCACAGTCAAATGTAGGGCCTAATGATTTTTGAACCGTGTATATGGGAGTATTGCCCGAAGGTTGTACCTGTCCCATTGACATTCGACACGTCTTTCACCACTCGTATGTATGTGACGTTTGTTCTACAACATTGCATACTCTCAGTCAAGTATGCATGGGACGCACCTTGCTTTGATTCTTCAGGGATGTCATGCACGCCTTCATTTGGAATGAAGTCGGTGGCACAGCCAGGAGCAGGGATGCAACTGTCTGGGTTGAAAATCCAGTACTGCTGACCAAAGTGGACCACCGGGTTTCCATAGACATTGATATTCATGACTGTCCCCACTTTGCCTGCAGCCTGTGACAATATTGAAAGAGAAGCAAACAGAGAGAGGAACCGTGAAAAGCAGACTTGAAATAAAAGCGCTGCTACAATGAACTGATGAACATTGACTGAAGAGAATGGTACCCTTGTTACTGTTGCCTCCTGCTCTCTCTCTCCCAGCACACGTATCTCCAAAACAAAACTATAGTAGAAATTCGTCTATGAGGGGAAGGAACATCAATCGCCTCAATGCCTCTAAAAACAAGTATCTGCCCACGAGGAGGCAGCTCGCAATGTCACCCCAAATATCCCCTAAAACTCAATAGTGTGTATTGCATGAGATAGGGCCTATTTTCTACATTACCTGGCGCCCTATTTAATCTAACATATTTTCTTGAAATCTTACAATTGTGACTTATTCGACAAGCAACCTGTGTGCTTTCCTAGAGGAGTGAACATGTAATGCGATTGTTTTACCTTTAGACAAGTGTTGTTTTTCCAACGGTCAATTTGCTTATTTCTAAGCCAAACGTTACTCGTTTACATTTACTGCACTGCCACATGTGGGGCTCTGTAGCCGAGTGGTTAGCGCGCTGGACCTACAGTCGCTTGCGGCCAGTGGGTACGGCGTTCGAAGCTGTGCGGTTCCCAGAGTTGCAACCTTGAGCAAGATGCTTAACTCGCATTGTTTCTCCCCACCCAGGAGTAAAACCGGGTACCTGTGAGGGCAATATTGGCAAAAACGTTGTGCGATTAACCCTTGTATGCGGCCAAGCGCCAGCATCGGGTTGGAATACTCCCCAGGGAGCGGAGTTGGTGCTGGTACCTGACTGTGTGCGTCTTAAATGTCTGTCACTATGTTTGTTGTGAGGTACCAGTGAGGATTGAAGAAGATGCCCAGTGATCAGGGTGTAAAGTGTAAGCGGTTTGAGACCCAGACAAAGGGTGTAAGTCGCTATAAAAAACCACACCTTTACCTTTACATGTATTCTGTTACTGGAATGAAATCAATTCTAATGTGTCAGTTCGCCAAGCAAATTCTGATTGGGGTTCCATTCGACAGCCAAAGCAACCTACCTTTGCCATGTCGCTGACCCAGTCACCGTGACCCTTCTGCTGCCTCTCCAGCTGCCCCACGTCAAACAGAATTCTGACGGTGTCCCCAACCTTGTGCTTTCTCGCTATTGGCTTAACCAGGGGCTTGGAGGCCTGTGAAGTGAAAGGTTCATTTTGAATGATTTTTTTCAGCAATGAGAGCCACGGGTGAGTTAAATGGAACACTACATGAAATCACTGTGCGGTGCACAGGCACTATTCACTGACATGTACTTTCACTTCAAAGTCATTAGTGGCGCTGGTGGTTGTGGTGGTTGTGTTGATGTGCTGGTGGTGCAGGTGGTGATGCTTATGATGATGGTGCTGGTGCTAGTGCTGGTGCTGGTGACGATGACGACAACGATGACAACGGCGATTACATAATAGTGGTTGTTGTAGTGGGGGTCATGGCGGTAAGGCATGTGATGTTGGTGGTATTTGTGGAAGTGACCCTTGCAGAGGAAGTTACTGCATCTCTGAGGAGTTATTTGCCAAAGTATTGGAAGTCAGGTTTTAAATCTTCTTCCGATGGCAATATAAACCAACACGATTTCCTAGTGATGAAATCTTGAAAGGCACAAGAAATATCAACGAAACGTTAAGAATAAAACAAACCTTTTCCACTTTTGTGAGACAAATGGAATTGAGTTTCAATGCGTCTCCTTCAAAGTCCACCTCCATTTCCCCTGTAGATGTGACGGACTTCACCACACCTGTCCTCTTCAGACACTGGGCAAGTAATTGTGGGCATTACCAAACATATTCTAGGTTCCGCTGTGATTGATTTAATAAATCACACCTGAAAAAGTGTTGTTATAAAGTTCATGTCAAGAACAAACTAGATACAAAATACAATTACATCAAATGTCCGATAAAACGGCGATTTGTCGGAATTACAATATTACTCGTTGTCTGATGTATCTTGCTGTGTTGCGTTAAAGAAAATGTTCAGCCTAACTCCCCCATCCCCCACCCCACCTCACCCGCTCTCTCTCTCTCTCTCTCTCTCTCTCTCTCTCTCTCTCTCTCTCTCTCTCTCTCCTCTTGTCAGATCTTACCAGACGCTCAAGATGAGCATTACACTTAAGTTAAATGTGAAAAATTTTGCCTTGTTGTACATATATTTCATGTCATTCTAAGACGAGTTTTGAAGTCACTTTCTATCGGAAGATAATATTTTATTGTGACTGCAACTGATACGTTAATGCTTTTAAATATGTATATACGTTTATATTCCTTCGTGATGAGTCGTCAACCGCAAATAATCAATCAATGAATCAATATATTTCTCTAACTCGCTCACTCGCTCGATCGTCTCTTTTCATCTCTCGCTCTCTCACACATATACACACACGCACACGAATTGACACACAAGCGCACATAATATGCCTGTACGTCCACAGGGGCGCATCTCCATACATGGAGGCAGCGAGGAGAGTGAGAGAGAGATAGAGAGAGAAAGAGAGAGAGAGAAAGAGAGAGATTGAGATATATATAGAGAGATAGAGAGAGAGGAGAGAGAGAGACAGACAGACAGACAGACAGACAGACAGACATACATACAGACAGACAGACAGACAGACAGACAGACAGGCAGACAGACAGACAGACAGGCAGACAGACAGACACAGAGATAGATAGATAGAGAGAGAGAGAGAGAGAGAGAGAGAGAGAGAGAGAGAGAGAGTGAGAGAGAGAGAATGTGATGCATAACCAAAATCCAGTGATTCTTACCTTGGCCATGTTTTCACTCCAGGAAGCTGTCTGGGACTGAATGTCTTTGAAAGTTTCAAAGTCCACCCCAACCATCACCCTGTCCCCCACTTGTATCTCACCCTCTGTGCCCATCCTGACTTTTTCTGTTGCACCCCTACTGGTGGGGTCCTGGTCGTTCTCTTTCTTGGCTCGCACACTGAGCGTATCGGCCGCGGATGCAGTGTTTGAATCCTGGCTAGTCTCCGTTGTTGTGGGCACATAAGCTAGGGACAATCCGATTTCTGCATGTGAAGGCTTGCCTGCGGCTTCCATTGGGACGTCCAGAAACCGACCAACATCTGAAAAGGACAACGTTTCTTCGTCTCCAAAAAAGACAACTTAAAGCTTGGAATATTTTCTATATTTATCATGACGGGAAATGCCCACAACACAGTGGATATGACACTAGTAGAACGGCTTAATTGGGTTTGAAAAGAAAACTTACCCAGCACAGGCAGGTGTGAGACGTAGCAGGCTGGTCCCAGTGCCTCCTCAGTACAGACCAGGTCTACCTTGCCGTGGAGGCCCAGTCTGTGCTGCAGACTCTGGCCGCTGTCCCAGCTCACCAGCACCGCGTTCCTGGCAGAACCGCTCTCGGAGGACACCACCTCCACCACCAGTCCGCCAGCATCAGGGCCACCTGTTTGCATAGATTTTATGGCTAGGGACTAAACCAAACCTAAATTTCACAACCATAAACTTGGAATTGAGTTACCCATTTTCTTCCATGTAAATGTGTTA
>JAWQFJ010007797.1:47500-52500 GCA_034096865.1 Theodoxus fluviatilis
AATGAAAAAGACATTCTAACACAACGTCAGCCTCAAACATGCAAGGATGCCTCACCCTTCTTCTGTGGGATGGTCTCGCCTGAGGAAGGTGTGGGAGAGGGGGTGGACCCCCAGGTGGTAACAGCGGGAGCAAAGGTCCAAGTTGGAGCACGTGCTACAGCGCCAGCTCGTGCCGTAGATGGAGGAGTTCCTGCAGCCCTGGCACTCCACGCCCCGTGACACACACTCGCCTGTAGGGAAACGGAGGACAATACTGCGTATAACTGGACGGTAGAATTGTGGCGTTGACAAACATGCTTCATTCGGAGTTACTCCAATGGGAACTCTAAGTTGGGCAGTCCGCCAGAGCGGTTCGCAGTCTCTCATGTTTCTAATGGAAGTGGAATAAATGATTGATAGATGGAAGAACCCGACATGGGTTCTATGAATGCCAAAGAGACTGCGTACCAACAACAATGAATGCAAAAGAACGGATCTGCATACCCGTGAAGGCATTGTCGTAGATCCTGAGGTCGTGCTTGCCCTCCTTGCCAACACGACACGTGGTGACCTGCCCATTGTCCCACACCACTTCCACTGTTCCCTCCTCATCCTTGACCTCCACCACGGTGCCCAGGTGACCTTCACCTCCGTCAGCCTCTGCATGTTCCCAGTCCGGACCTCGCAGCACGCGCATACCCAGGTATTTTGTCATGACGTCACATCTGATATCTCTGCACATGTCAAAAGTAGAATAGGCATGCGTCTGCACGATCGCCAAAACGTATCTGACAAGTATATATATGCATTTTACTTGTTATTCATACTAGGTGATTCCACTATTTTGCCGAGAAAAGCACTGATGTTAATAGCATCAAGCTTGACATCAGTGCATCGCATGAGAAGATATAGCGGTGGACACTTAATGTTAAAAAGCTGCTGTGGAACTACCGGCGACTGCAGACGTAGCTATTGTTGAAGCAGAACATGCCGCTGCTTTAGTAACTACCAAATCGTAGAATAGCAGGTGCACGACAGCAGCAGCAGCAGCAGCAGTAGCAGCAGCAGCAGCATTGGGGGAGGTAACGCTACAAATCGCAGGTGACGACAAGGGATATAATGCAAGAATTCCGTCGTGTTAGTGACAGTTAAGGTAGCAGTGATGACGATAGTAGTGGTGGCTTTTTTACTAGGGACAGCTCCGGTAGTAGTGATGATAATAGTAGTGTTAGCAGTCATACGAATGGTGGCAGCAGTGGCAATTATGAAGATTAAACAAGAGTGAGAAGGAAGGGTTGACACGTGCGTGGTGATATATGACTACTTGGACCATGAGAGGAAGAAATGAAACAGTCCCTAAATGAGGAGCATAACATGTGGCAAATAAGGCAACAATAGGGAAATGGTATGTCAAATCACACCAGTGTAAGACTAAGATGAGAGTATTACCTCCAGACTTCGCCCATATATACTCTCTGCAATACGTGCACACAGATGCGCATCAACATGCGGATAGACAGGCAGCTTGTCAGACAAACTGGCAGACGTACAGGCGGAGGAATTGTGGGAAGGCGAACAGGTTGGCACATAGACAGACTTACAGACAGACAAGCATGCATAGAGCCTAGCAGGCACACATACAAAGAGGCAGGCAGACACACTAGCACACAGACAAACAGGCAGGCAGACACACTAGCACACAGACAAACAGGCAGGCAGACACACTAACACACAAACAGGCAGGCAAACTAGCACACAGACAAACAGGCAGGCAGACAAGCAGAGTGGCTTAAAGTCACAGTGACCAGACGCACTGACCGACAGTAAATGGAAACAGACGTAGGAGGAATCCTACATTCAAAATGGCAGATAAACGTAGCATGCACGCGACACACATGCACCCACACACACACATACACACACACACACACACACACAAACACACACACACATGCACACACATACACACACAGATACACACACACACACATACACACACAGACACACACATACACACACACACATACACACACACACACACACACACGCACACACGCACGCACGCACATACACATACACACGCATACACATTCTCTCTCTCTCTCTCTCTCTCTCTCTCTCTCATTCACACACACACACACACGCGCGCGCGCACGCGCGCACACACACACACACACACACACGTACATACGTGCACACACGCGCGCGCGCGCATAGGCACGCACACATATACACACACCCCGATGCGCAAACGAAACGAATGGAGAAGCACGCAAAACCAGGGATAGGCCTATAGACATATTTGCTCACAGCTGCCCTCATATGTGTACAAGCCTGTAAATACCCAGACACGAAATCAATGAATTTCATGAACACTGTTATGCTTGAAGACAGACACGTAATGGAACAAAGATTCTCGATGAAACCTGCTGGTGAAACTGGTACAGATTCTCGTGACACCTAGATTTACTGAAGACATCTACTGATACACACAAATGCAGGCGCCATACACAGAAAAGCAAATTGACGCTTGTAAGCGGGTTGGCAGGCATAACTGCATACACTGAAGAGCGAAGGAATGTCATACGAGCTATTTAAAACCGAATAGGTTTGCAGTATGAATGCATGAATCACAAGATGATCTTGTGATCACACCTACCTCGTTTGTTAGGAGAACTGCTTTAATCTCCTCAGAGAGTTCTTCACTCGATATTTGCAGCCGCACCTCAAAGTACACTTTCCAGGTGCTGATGTCAGTTGCTAAACAATTTTCATTTTCATAACGCTCCCAGCTCACCTGTGTCTCCTGCAGGTATTTCCCAACAGCTTTACAGTGCTACAAAAATAGAACTAATCGAACTGCCTGAGCCCGATTCAAAACAAATCCCAGCAACCTCATTGGGCGTAATCGGCGACAATGCATGCACTTCTGCCAAGTCGATGTCCAGAGGGCCAGTTGACTTTTTCGAGTTTTGCACTGTGCATGTAGTTTGACCTGAAGCTATCTATTGAAGCCATGTTCACAAGACCCGAATTCATGTTGCTTCCCATGCGAAACAATGGTGTCTTTCTGACTGTGTTCAGGCGGAAATAGTCGATGTTTATACTACAGCCCAGACAGCGGGAAATTCCCCTTGCAACTGCATTATTCCTCAGTTTTTTTCTTTCTACAGATACACGTGATCTCGAACTTGTCAAACGTATAGTGGTTGCTCCAGTGTATTCTCGAAGGAACGCTTACTCTCAGTACTGAAAGTTGTTGGTCATACGCATAAATACGTCATATAAAAGGATTTTTCCAATTCCTCGAGTTGACACACACACGAAGACACAGGTAAATCACGCGCTTGCTCGCATGAAAATGAACGCAGACAACACACGCATTGGAGAGTGTACACTGTAGGGAAGCATGAGTTTACAGACGAGGATGATGACACACATGAGCTCGCACAATAACGTGCGTATACGCGTATATGCCCACACGCACCACTATACAAACTGATATACACATAATAAAAGTAATGTCGTGAACACAATCATTGCATCGAGGCATATTCAGTGGCAGATTAAGTGCCATAGAAGCAGAGGAGAAGACGGAAACAAGAAAAAAGATCGCAAGTTCAGAGAGGCAAACTACTACTCACTGACAAGCGAGAGAGCGAATAATTCGTAATACATCTATAACAATTACAAGAAAGTCATATGAGTTTTCAAGACCACTTTATTGCTATGTCGAAGCAAACTATAAATTGATGAAAACATCACAGCACTTTCAGTGTGACACACGACTGTTATTTGATCTCATGCAAATAGTCACTTATGTCACACCATACATATTTCAGAAAAATTGAAAAGCTCAGTATTTCATCCATATATTCTATACAAATTGGAAGCGAAGGGAAGTCCTGCATATACTATTACTTTTGTCTTGTTTTGCACGTAATAGACATTGAACAAATGCTGAAGTAGTCACACATATGGGGCAGGTGCATCGTACATGCTCACCACGTATGCTCATTCACGCACATACAGAATTACGTGCATGGAACAGAACAGAACAGAACAGAACAGAACGGAACGGTTTATTTGTGAAAGGCCATTTGGCCCATTTCGTGCATGGACTGAATTACAATACAGGGCTTCAGCAGGCAGGGAGTGGTCAATACACGGTATTCTTAATCCATGTCAATCAAAGAAACAAACAAACGAATGAACAAACGATCAAACAAAGAAAGAAAAGGACACTCCTCGAATTACTTTAATTGGAATGATATTAGTGTTTTTACCAGCAAACAGTTCAAACTTTGACAGAAGATTGCAATATGTGCTAACTCGACAATGTTTCTTGATCCGTTTGTCGACTAACGAGCTGCGTTTCTCAGAGGGTAGTGATATCTATCAGATGCACTTGAAATGTTTACACACAAGCGCTAATGATGAACGCTCCAAATCCCAAAGCTTTTTCTCAAATTTGACACCACCCTCGTAAACATTCGCCCTGAACGTTCATCTCGAAACGTTCTTGATAGCTTTCGATAGGAACGGCTCTCCTCTGGTAAACGCGCCGCAGATACAAGGCGCGTTGCTTAGCATACCGAGTTCCTCGAGAGCAAGACGAGGGCGAGGTAAGCATCGACAGACGTCTAAGAAACGGCCAATCATTAACTGGCATCGAAGATAAAATGTATTGTTCTATATAGTGACGTATTACCCATATCTGGGTCTCAAACCGTTTCACACTTTTCCTCCTGATCGCTGGGCCATCCTTTACGACAGTATAACGACACACACAGGGACATACATATAAGAAGGACACATTCCGGTACCGGCGCCATGTTTACTCCTTGGGGAGTATTCCAATCAGATGTGCCTTGCGGCCACGTACAAAGATTTATTAAGCCGCAGGGTGCCTTCACTACTCTCACAGGCGCCCAGTTCTACTTCTGGTTGAAGATGAGCGATGGGGGTGAAGCACTTTGCCCGAGGATGCGGCTCAAGGACCCAACAGCTAGCTGAAAGCA
>JAWQFJ010007797.1:57500-75000 GCA_034096865.1 Theodoxus fluviatilis
CCTTCTGCATTACGGACGTCTGTTTGGGCCCCGATCTCTATCAGATAGCGAGCAACCCTCTCACCACGATTGCTGTCCTGAGCCCGCAGCCCAAACATCTGTAGGATCTGGAAAACGAGTTGCCCTTTGAAGTTTTATACACAACGCCTCAGCACCGGGTCTTGGCGCAACTCATTGAGTAGTGACTGGTGTCAATGAAAAGAAAGGATGTCAGTAAGAAAAGGTAAGGATGATTGGATAAGAAATTTGATGACACACGGTTTGACACGAGGTTTTTCAAAAGCAGTACAAAGGAAGGCATGCGCATGAACAGAATGAATGCAGAAAAAAGGACGTAATTTTGCCTAGCCAATTAGATGGAAAAAAACCACACACACACGCATGCACGTGCCCGCATACATACACACACACACACACACTCACACACACATACACGGACGTGCACGCACTCACATACACACACATACACGTACAGGCACGCACGCACGCACACACACGCGCGCGCACAAGCACGCACACACACGCACATACACACACGCGCGCGCGCGTACACACACACACACACATACTCCAGACTTTCATATTTCCTACTTTCATTGTTCCAGGCCAGCGGCCATTCAAGGAATCACCCAGAATGTGTACAGAACAATATGCCGTAACATAATTGAGGAAGTTTCTTCAGTACCATTTCTGGAGCGAAATTCGCCTCGGTCCTCAAGGCAACTGATAATACCTATGGGGAGGTTGGCAATAGCTCACTATGTGTGTGTGTGTGTGTGTGTGTATGTACGTGTGTGTGTGTGTGTGTGTGTGTATGTACGTGTGTGTGTGTGTGTGTGTGTGTGTGTGTGAGAGAGAGAGAGAGAGAGATAGAGAGAGAGAGAGAGAGAGAGAGAGAGAGAGAGAGAGAAAGAGAGAGAGTATGAATCGGGAATGTTTACATGAGTGAATAAAACAGACGTGAATATATTATGTATAAACGAGGAAGAATTGTCAGAAAGCACAAAAAAGCAAATGAACGAAAGAACAAATATACGATGAAGTCATTTATAAAAAATCAACCTATTGTGACTTACTGCAAAAATAGACTGGTTCATGGATGTCCTCATGCAAAGTGGATAAGTGTGGTGAAACGACAAAGACACGGGTTGACATTCATTTTAAATGGTCAAAAAAAGAAGTAGAAAATGATAGGGGATGTGCTTGATTCGCATCGATATTTTCATTAGGTATCAATTTGATGGGTCAGTTGACATCGTAACGCCATATCCGGAGCCTAATATTTCGAGAATGGCAATAACAAAATGAAAACAGCCGTCAGTCAAAGCATACTAACAAGAAAACATACTAGGTTTTCAAAGAAATGTTAACATATATGTGCAGCATCTAGAAATGGCGTGGTCACCATTTGAGAAAATAAAACAGTTTACTTGAATTCCATTTGACGCGATTACGCTTATCCAAGAAAACTAGGGGGAAGAACTAAACCAAGCCATGCCCACAAACACCCAACTTCAGCTAAGATGGCATAGCACTACATTTTAAACAGATTTAAACACGTATCTTGTAATCACATTAGTTGCGAATTGCTGGAGACAGTCGTATAGCCTACCGGAGTCATGACGAAACACATGTGCAGGGGTGTGTTCCTCAACAAGTCAGTCACGTTGATGTCTGCCCCTGTGAACCAAACAATGCAAGATCCTTTAACGAAGTAGAGTGAGTTTTGTGCGGGGTTTGGAGACCCCAAGATTACTTAATTGTGCAGAACGCTAGTAGCAATTTATCGAAAAATAATGGGACGGTTGAAAAAGACGTGAACGTTTTTCTGTGGTGAAGTTTGCCTTTGGACGAAGATTACTCTGTAAAAACCCGTATGATGGTTCAACGAAACAAAAATGGAGGAAAATACTCCGTACAAGCTACTAAAACACTGCAAAAGCGACATTTTGACTTATCCAACTTCTATGCATCTTGATCAGTTTTGACAAGTTTCGATAAATACAAATTTGATTAGCAGATATGCAAAATTACTTTTTTTTTCCTTTCAGCCTGTTGCCAGAAAAAAAGACATATGCAAAAAGTAAAAATATGGATTTTGCGCAGGTTCTCGTGTTAGCATTGTCTTGAAACCAGCATAAGAATGTATCAAGCATTCCTCCAAGCCGTTGATAAATTACTCCTGTCTTTAACCATGTGTGTGTCAAGGTTCTGCAGAACATCTTCGAGGCATTCACCATCCTCTTCCCCACCCAACAACCCGACCCCACCCCACCCCTGCTTTCATGCATCAGTCCCATCCCCATGAAAAAATTAAGTATTTGTGAGAGACACCTGGGCAGAGCTGATACTTACCATTTTCTACGAGAATCTTGGCACTCTCCAAGTAGCCCTCGTTGCAAGCCAAATGCAAGGACGTCTGACCAGTTTCACATTGCGCGTTAACAGGGGCATTCACCTGGGGAAAACAGTTATTTATATTGATGTAGCCCTGACGCTATCGTGCTCTGAAATGTGTAGCTAGTCTTGAGGGAAATACTAAAGTGGTACATGGGTGGACAATGACATTACATAGATTGAATCCAATTCAGCTCTAGCATTCGGAAAGAACATATATCGTAAATGCAATGTAAGTAAATAACTTCATGCAGTATACATAAAAAGACGGGTCAATATATTCAATTTTGTTAAAGTACTGTTTCCAGATGACGTAGATACAGTGAGCTTTCATTTCAGATAGGTAGCGTTCTTATTGAGAGGGCACTGAGTTACTCTTTCGTATCGTCTTATTGATACCCAGAAAAGTACAGCCATGTGTCAGGTATTCCGTCTGACTTTTTTGTGAACAAGGAGAATGACTGTAAAATCAAACTTTGAAAGTATTTACTTTGCTCTCATGGCAACAAGAAAATACATTATGGGGAGAAATCGTTCTGCTCCTTTGATAAGCAGAGATAAAGATAAATATTTTTAACAAAGAGAATATGAAAGGACGCTGAGGATGTTATCACCTTTAAAGGAAACGTATATGATTGCACTGCTAGATATGAATACAACAGAACAACTTGATTGGAAGTCAATCTTTTGTCAGCACAAAAATGGCGGTATAATAATATCATTGTTTGAACTCATTTATGTGAGTTGGAAAGCGTCGCTCCTGGACCACAACAAGATAATTGTGGGGAGAGAGAGAGAGAGAGAGAGAGACAGAGACAGAGACAGAGAGAGATAGATAGATAGATAAAGAGAGAGAGAGAGAGAGAGAAAGGCATTAGAATGTCAGATGCATACTTTGATAAGGAGTTCCAGGATCTCTGTGTGGTTGTTGTTGGTTGCGATGTGAAGCGGCGTAAATCGCCCCTGCTGGTTCACGGAGGTCACCTGACCAGGGTCTCTCTCCAGAATTCTTTTAACGATCCTGGAAAACGATCCACAAACAAAGTTGACCTCCGGACACTTCTGAGCGACTCATCCACCAAAGGGCAACCTCAGCAATGCAAAATGTACAAGGCAACTATTCAAACCGTTGAAACTCAAATTGTACGACAGCCAGATCTGTGAACAAGTTGAAGTCAATGGTGGCCCAGTCTGCCACATTTGCAAGGAAGTAGCGACTGCGATTTTGAAGTGCGTACACCACCACGGCTTAATAATCTGAATTAATGAAGTTCTGCCTGCGAAATTTCTGAACTAAAATGAGATCAGATCGCAAACGATTCATCCCGTTAGAAATAATATATTGCTGGGCCCGTATCCAGAACGGCGATTTATCTTTTTAACACTCGATTTATCCCCTAACCCCGGGTTATCTCGATCGGTTAGATAAGGTACACTCGTCAGAGGATCCTAGGTTGCGCTTTGCTATATATACTGGTTTCAAGCCAAGGGAGAGCAGAACAGACAGTTGGAATTGCCTGAGTTCAGAGATATATCGGGGTTACAATAACTCGCCGTTCTGGATACGGGCCCTGATCTGTTTGTTAGTAAATGTAACTCTCATGATTCCGGAGTTACGTAAATAATTGATCGTGTGCGTGTACATTTATAGGTATGTTTGGACGAGTGTATTTGCACCTGTATTTGGGATTACTTTTTTTGCTCACGAGCTTTCATTTTTCGACTAGCGCGCGCTCTCATGTGCATGTCTGTGTGCGTGCGTGTGTGCGTATAGCAAGCACATTATTGTAAGTATGCGCTTTAATATGTACGTGCATATGCATGCGCATGTCTGCATGTGAGCGCTCTTGACAGACAGACAGACAGACGGACGGACGGACGTACAATCTTTATAATCTAGATGTAGAAACAAGTTGGTAAAATTACAACTCGTGAATATCTGCCCACGATTGTGCGCATAAGCGATAAACTTGTGTGCACGTCTTTATTGGCAAAAGTGAATACTTTATAGCAATGAGGAGACCACTATACCGGGCAATATTTCAGTGAACACTGTGCATGCGTACCAAGTCTTCCTGCTCTCACCTGGGTCTGTTTCTGAGTGCTGCTCTTTGAAGCGCATTGAAGCCTTGACTGCTGACTACATCGAGGTCAAGGTCTTCGGAGGCTACTAGTGCATCCACGATGGACTGGTCAGTGCCGTCCTTCTCTACGGCCACTAGCAGTGGTGTGTTGCCCTTGTCATCCTGGAGGAAAATTCGATAAGGAATGATATACAAACACAATACAGTGTAGTGAATATGAACAGCACCGTACAGTGCAGTACATGGAGGCACATGACCCTGCAATAAGCTTGCATTGCAGGGAGTTTGAAGACCAAACAGTACAGTGTAGTTTAACGCAGAACGTCATGACAAGGCCCAGTTTTAAAAAAGCTACAATGCAGAACATACGAGTGCAGCGAAATCAGTGTACTTGGAAGCGTGCATATAGCATAACACAAAACAGCACGGTGGAATGCAGTGCAGCACATGGAGGCAAAGTGAGCCGCAGCAGAGCATAGCTCAGCGTTGCGCTGTATACTGCAGCACAGCAAAGTGTGAGCGTTTTGAGCACAGCACAGCAGAGTGTGATTCACTTCGGGGTAACTCTGTGCAGTGTACGTAAGATTACAATGCAGTGCGGTAGAGCGCTGTATAACAGTACATTAGTACACAAGTGTTCAAGCAAGTGTAGCGCAATACGAAGCCATGCAAAACGGTGCTCGTACAATTCACCATGGCACAATACAGCAGATTAGTAAAGCACATAAATATAGACTACAGTTCAGTAAAAAATAGACCAGTACACTATATTACAGTGCAGTATGGCGCATCACACAATGCATACTACAGTAAAGAACAACACAACAAACTTTGCTGAAGTGTAGTTCAATGCAGGACAGTTCAGTGTAGTCTGATACGACATAGCTTAAAACATTACGAACGTTTTAGTGCCACTTTTGAAGTCCACTGCAACACGCCGGTTCACAGCACCACACTAAAATCTAGAAGACTGTAGTAAAATAGAGTGCACAGCATTGCACCACGGAGCGATACAACACAGGACAATACAGCATAATGCAGCAAATTTAGAGGAGTAGAGTTCAGTACTCTGCAGTGCAGTAGCAGTCCATTGCAGTAATTACTTTGCAGCCCGTCACAGCACCTTATAACAGGGGACTGTGCGGTACAATTGGCACAAGGCATGTCAGCATTCCGACGCAAAGTACCACACTGTAGAGTCTCAAGTAGCACACTACAGCTCAGTAATATAATTCAGTGCATCATAATGCACAATGAACAACACAACACTGAACAATACACGACAACACAGTATATTGCGACGCAGAGAAAAGCATCGGTGCTCGCACAATAGCAGAAATTGGACATCATCATGGATTCTTGGAGCTGATGTACCTGAGCAGACCATGCAATAATGTGTAACTCACATATGTGACCACATCTCTATTGTAGTCTCAAACCACTGAGGCTTCACCATACTACCTCTCCCCTGGAAGTTGTCTGGAAAATGTAGAAACTGACTTATTAAGTCAGAAGAGTCTGTCTGTGTGTCTTCTGGGAGAGAAGCTCCATTACCTGGGCACCTGACTTGAAGGCTGTGCAAAGTAGCAAAGCCAAACCGAACCGAGTCATGAATGTATCTTTCGTGTTGAAGAACTACGCTAACCTTTGAGTTAATGGCGGCCTTGTTCTGTAGAAGAAGGCGGACTATGTCAAGACTGTTGGTGAGAACAGCAATGTGGATTGGAGTCAAGCGTTTCTTGTTACTTCGGTTGATATCGGCGCCGAGTTCGACAAGAACGCGCACTGTTTCTGTCTGTTGCCTGAAAAAAGGACAGAAGACATGGTCTAATGACATTGCCATTACGCTTATTGTATTTGGCGATATTAATATATTATGATGATTCTGAATGTGTCTTTTCTTGTGATAATACATTTCGATGTTCCTTTCTTCTCCTTTTGTATTAACTGTTACTGCAGACATTCTGCCTCTTGCCTCCACAGCACCTACTATTTCATTATTAGTTTGTGTAACCGCCTGCCTGTTAGTAATATGATGTAAGTAGCCGTTATTTTCTGTGACATACATGGCACTTTTGATAAACCCATCCATGGATTCTACTACGAATAACACTGTGTCATTTAACAATGACGCGGACCAATATAAATTAGCCTGGTGATGAAAATTACGCTGGCCATCTCCGTATTCTTGTATGCATGCGAGTTACCGCATGATTCTGAACATCTCATATAAAGATCATGTCACGAATGAGGAAGTCAGCAACAGGATCAGGAGAGCATTTGGACAGTACGAAGACCTGCTCTCAATCGTGAAAAGCAGAAAGCAGAAGTGGTACGGTCACGTGTCAAGAGGCAGTGCCAAGACCACCCTGCAAGGTACCGTACCAGGTGGAAGAAGGAGAGGCAGGCAGTGAAAGTGGTGGGAAGACAACATCAAAGAGTGGACAGGCTTGACCTTTGCTGACTCACAGCGAGCCACATAGGATAGAGATCGATGGCAGAAGATTGTCCGAAAGTCATCAGTGGTGCCTCAACAACCCATCTCAGGGTTAAGAGACTGAACTGAACTGAACTGATGAAAATTACACCTCAACTCTTTGTATTTCCTCAATCATAATGGCCAGTAAGTTATGCTGACTGCATCCATTATTTATATTCCAACATGGATAACGTTGTCTCGAGTAAGATCAGAAAAAACAAAAGGAAATACCAACTTCAGAACTGAAAAACACTGGAGATGAGTGAGACCCCAGTGGTGGGTGTCATTGATTGTGTTTCTATCAGTTGACACTGGCTCAACAATACGATCCCTGTATACGTTTCTATGCAACGCCTTTAGATGGCTGGACAGAGTTTCATGGAAATCACAGCGAGGAATTTCTTTTCATAGTGTTCTCTCAAGGCTCTAGTCAAGAGGCTAGAGCCTTCGCTTGCTACTGCTTTGCGTCAAGCGGTAGCATCTGTTGAGAGGTATGCGGATCCCAGATTTGTACCTTCGGCCAAGGTGTTTAACTCTCGCTGCCCCTCCTCACACAGGAGTAAACTGGGCATATGTGAGGTCAATGCTGGCACATGAGAGTGCGCTTAACCTTTTTTGTGTCGCCGAGCGAGCATTGGGTGGTAATACACGCCAGGGAGAGGAGTTGGTGCCGGTACCTGACTGTGTTCGTCTTGTCTGTCTCTTTTTCTGTCGTAAATGATTGAGTGCTGCCTAATGAATAAGGGATACATTTTCAGCTCCCGAAACGGATTAGAATTTGGTAAATGAAACCACCCAGTTATCTTAAGTGACCAAACATATTGTTGGATTTGATTCGACCCATTTCATGCAGGTATAGTCCAGTCCAGTCCAGCTCAATGACTCACTTGCGAATTGCGCCGATCAGAGGCGTGTCATCATCATTGTCTATCGAGTTGAGATCTGCGCCTTTGGCCACCAGGAGGCGCACTACTTCGGATCTTCCACAGAAGGCGGCGTGGTGAAGAGCGGTGACACCATCGACACTCTCCCGCACCTTGGGGGAATGGAACGGTAGACGTGTCAAAAAAAGGTAAACCCAGATGTTGGAGTGTTTTGATATAAAAAGCGACAGCCAATGAAGAAACACTCTATCTTTACCAAAACAGATACGTATAGACACACAAACAGATGTACAAACTCTCTCTCTCTCTCTCTCTCTCTGTCTCTCTCTCTCTCTCTATCTATCTATCTCTCTCTGTTTCTGTCTCTCTCTGTCTCTCTCTGTATGTCTCTCTGTCTCTCTTTCTCTCTCTCTCTCTCTCTCTCTCTCTCTCTCTCTCTCTCCCATACACACACACACATACACACATACACACATACAAATCCTCGCACGCACGCACTCTCCCTCTCCTTCTCCTTCTCCTTCTCCCTCTTCCCTCTCCCCTCTCTCTCTCTCTCTCTCTCTCTCTCTCGTAGAGGGGAGGCAGAGCAAATAGACACACAGATACACAATTAGATGCACAACAACATAGAAACATAGACTGACAGGCAAAAGCAGGGAAAGAAATGAAGTGCGTAGAGGTGAAGACAGAGAAAGAGAGTGAGAGAAAGTGGTTTGGTTTCTTAGCTTACAAGGGCAGGTTCCATTTCAATGATTTGTCGAAGTGCCTCGATATCCCCAAGTTGCACTGCTTGGAAAAAGCGCTGTAGATGAGCGGGGATGTTTGGTCGCTGCTTGCTGCTAGCGGACGTATCTGTCACACCCCACTTCAGGAGCGCTTTGGTGCAAATGGAAAAACACAGAATAAAAAAGATGCATATTGCAAGCTGCCTTATGTATGACCAAACGTATCTAAAACTTTGTCTTTCCAACAAAAACAGAAGAAAAAGAAATTGGACAATCGAGTTAATAAACGCAAATTCGACGCAACGTCTTATTTCATTAAAACTTTGGAAATAAAATGTAAAGTAGCTGAAACTGTTTAGGCATGATTTTTTGAGACAGAAAATAGAGACTTACTTTTTGTTATATCCAGCTATCTGGCTGAGTAGTCAAAGTAGCTAAGAAGGCATGTTACTTTAGCGGTTATTACGTTTTTTTGTGATGGAAAGTTTCAGAGAGCCGAGTCACATTATTGTTGAGCAGAATGGAGACCTGTGATTTTGGCTATGAGAACACATCATATCACAAGGAGACAATACGATTGCTGACAAGAAAAAAAGTCCATATAACTGTTTCAAATGCTTGATGGACGATTATGATATACGGTAAGAAAGCCACTGTTAAGATGTTGGTCTCCATTCAGTTGTCTGGCAGACTCGTCATTATAGCCAAAGTAGCGTCATCTTTCGAATGTCATTTCTACCTCCATAATGACAAGTCTATCTTGTCTTGGAAAAAACAATTTCGGTTGAAAGGGGAAACAATGACAAGGTCTAAGTTTCATACCGACATAACATGATCCATAAGCACAGGCTTGTCAGAGAATCTAGTTTCGCCAAAACATTTTCGTGTGTGCAAGTCCAACTATAATGTAAAATTGTCAAACACATCAGCCTTTTTGACAGAAAGTATCAATATGAAGATTTCAGTTTTTGTCGCCTAGTTAAAAACCGCTAGTGATGCAGATGATCGAAGCAACATCAACCTTCAAGTCGTCATGTAATGATAACATGGACTGCTGAGAGCATATCGATATTTTCTTCTTTCGGACGATGGCCGGGCGTTCCACATGCAGCCGCCCAAATGGCATCATAGCAGCTTACTTTTGTTCTCGGACCATAAGCACACTTAGCAAACTGATAGAGTTTGAATGAACCGATAAAACGTTATTGGTAATGCTTTACAGCACAAAATAAGACAAGCTGATGGCCAGACAATTCACTAACAGTCGCCCAAATTGCATTGTAACAAATTATATTTGTTTTTAATGGTGGATGTTCTTTTCAATATCAATACACACAACAGGTCATGAGCACTAGAACTAAGCTAACCAATAACAGTAAAATGAACCAATACAACATTATTGATAGTCCTATATAACACAAAACAAGACAAGCTGATGGGGAGTATTCGTAACTGACGCCCCTGCAGCCCAAGGTCAAGCTACTGGAGCAGACTCTAAAAGCTCTATAATCTTAGGCTCCAGCGGTTGAGGAGATCATCTAGCAGCTACCGCCTTATGGAGAACTCTGAATCTATAGCAAAATTACCTTCGACCACTGCACGCTTTACTTCGGCCGCGGGTGAGGAGATAACGTCGACGGAACAGCCCGGGGCAAGCCTGCAGCTTGCAGGGTTGAAGCACCAGAACTGCCCTCCAAAGCTGACCACCGCGTCTCCATCGATGAAAGCTGTCACGGTGCCCACCTTGCCTGCAGCCTGCGCAGAAGTAATGGCACGTGCATGTGACTGCATGGACCCCGACGTGAGATCCAGAATATCAACTTGCATGATGAAAATATTACAGGAAAGTGTACCTTTACCTCATTCAGACCAAGATACAATTTGCATGAAGACTAAAATGTGTTCTGCGGGTTTGTGGTGCAATCACGAGAGCTTCCAAATGAGCCGTTCTAGGACTGACTGTATATCAAATACCTCGCAAACTCTGTGCCTATTATCTATTGCTCATGAGCGCTTCATCTTTTGTATGGTTCATCCATTATATTTCACACTTTTGCAAGCATTCGGTTAAAATCCAGATTCAATGTCTCGGAATGGTTACAAAATTATCACTTCCATGTGTTCCGCTCGATCTCTTCGCAATATCCTGGTGTACCGGGGTTCTCCTAGCTAGCGCCGGGAAGTCGAAGTTCACAAACGCTGGTGGTCGTTTTCGATAAACTTTATTCGCACACTGGTCGATACACAACGGTGACAGTAAACAATATCGTCGTAACAACTTCACTCTACACGCAGTGCCGCAGAGGACTCACTCCTTACAAAGGAGGACTCGTTTATCCTCTAGTTAAGCTCTCACCTTAACTCTGTCGTATCTGCTCTCTCGTGTCTCCTGTCGCTTTGTCATGCTTTTTATACCTTTCCACAAATACCAGAAACTTCCAGAACAGGGACGAACATACTCAACTCTCCGGCGGCTTTCGCGACCGACGTCACGTGACACAACCATGACAAATTTAGCCCGAGTCAACCACGTGACGCGGCTACGACATTTAGCGGAGAGGTGGATGTAAACAAACCGATTGCGCTACGATCTTCTCGTTCCTTCTAGAACCTTAACAACACATGCAAATGCATCCAAGGTATTGCTCTTGATTCATAAGTGACTTATCATGTAAGAAATGAGAAATCATTGCGTAGTTTTCTAAGTGTAGGATGAACAATTTTCTATAGTTAAAATGAATTGGCTATGTTCAATGTAATGCACATGCATGACTTCACCGAATTCTCTACAGTGCATGTTGATGTCTTTCAGAGTATTTCACACATGGAAAACGTTTTACGCTTCTTGCTTTCATCTTACTTTGAAATCCCTTCGGACTGCCACAAAACCTGGCCCTTGACAAAAGAAGGATGTGTTTGAAGAAAACATCGATGAAGCAAAGCAGCATTTAAGGTCAATGAGCTCCAATAACCGCGTGCTGTTCTTCTTAGAGTCTGGCGGTAAACGTTTGAAATTACGGGATAGCATCACCAACTAAGGCATCATGAACCTTTTCCAAAGACAAAACATACATGCCATAAATGACTACATATTTTAGGAAAAAAAGTACCTGCGCCATTTCCGGACTCCAACCTCCATGGTCTTTCTGTTGCTCCTCCAGAAGTTTCCTATCGGCAGTCACCCTGACAGTGTCGCCCTCTCTTATCCTCTCTCTCTCTTTTCAGGCGGCTGTAAGTGAACATTAACAATTTTTCACAAGGACTCACAATGAATGTTAACAAAAATCATAAATAACAGCTAAAGGCAGTAAGTTGCAAAACTCTTGAATTAATACGGTTCTAAGTTTTAAAATATGTGATGTCCCAAATTATGAAATGACTTTTTCAGTACCGTAAGACTGTGTGCATACAGAAATGTACCAGAAACGTTGTGAAACTCTTAACACTCACCTGTTATCTCCTTCAACAAGTCTTTCACACTAACTATCTCCACAAAACCAATCTTCACCATTCTATTTATCTGGCTGGCTGCGGTTTCTTGGTAAGTCTTTCAAATCCAAGTATTTAACGTTGTCCCAATATGTCAATGTTTGACTCCTAGTCATTCCAAGTGATTCCAATCTTGTCATGGAGGCAACTGTGAGCGACCAGGTTGTCAGAGTCCTAAGGCAGTTCCACAGATAACATGACGTTTTCTCTCTCCCTCTATCGCCATCCTAGAATTGAGTCTTCTGACGGAGTTACTGGCTCAAATTTACATAAAATGTCTATCCAGACGACCTGTTAATCATGACAACTTAAATAACGAAGGACACTTTCCTCACCCTTTAACATTGTCAAATAAATAGGGACATGAGGTGAGCAACCACACACACACACGCACGCATACTCGCATGCACGCACGCATGGACACATTCACGCATGATCGCACGCTCTCTCTCTCTCTCTCTCTCTCTCTCTCTCTCTCTCTCTCTCTCTCTCTCTCTCACACACTCACACACACACACACTCACATACACAAACATACACACATACACACATACACACACACACACACATACACACACACACACACACACACTTGAGTCTTGCAGCCTCCACAGATAGCTAAGGCCTGACAACCTGAATAAACAAACCTTTGTTCCTTTGGTGAGGGCGATGGGATTAATCGTCCATTTCTCTCCACAGAACTCAACTTCCAGCTGTCCATTCTCCGTCTTTCTCTTTACCTCTCCAGTCTCCCCCAAACACTGTAACAGGGAAACACCTCACATATTTTTCCATTCTATGGTGACACAGTATAAGTATTTTAATGTGCGCAGGCACACACACACACGCACACACACACACACACACACACACACACACACACACACACACACACACACACACGCGCGCGCGCGCGCAACACATCGACACATATAAACACACACGCGCGCACGCGCACACGCACGCGAACACACACACACACACACACACACACACACACACACACACACACACACACACACACCAGCCCTGCCCCCATCCTCACACACGTGTTTGGAAATACACACATATACTCTGAGGTAAACGTAGTTACAGAGGACCTGGATGAAAGCGAAAAACGACGTAGAAATACAGAAAAGGCACTTTTCCAAAGCTAGAAAACAAACCAAGTCGAATAAAACGAATCAGAGTAAACGCAGGAAAGCTATCATGCCGACTGATTTGAACAGATACACACGCACGCACACACGCACTCACTCACACACACACACACACACACACACACACACACACACACACACACACACACACACACACACACACACGTACAAACACACGCACACACACAAACATACTCACACACACTCACACAAACACACTCACACACACTACACACACACACTACACACTTACACACACTACACACACACACACACTACACACACACACACTACACACACACACACACACACACTCATACACACACACTACACACACACTACTCACACACACACACACACTACACACAAACACACACACACACACTCACACACACACACACACTACACACACACTACTCAAACACACACACACACACACACACACACACACACACACATACTTCACCTTTGCCATTCTAGCATCCCAGCATCCACTCTGGGTCTGGATGAGTTTGAACGTCTCCTCGTCCACTCCCACCATCACCCTGTCCCCTGCCTTCAGTCCCACGTCATCAAGGGCGGTGTTGGAAATCTGTCTGTCCTCTTGCTGAGCTTCCCGTCCTACAACGACACCATAAATTACACATCCATCCGTCTTCTACATGGTAAACAAATCTGTTGATGTCGAGCACTTTTAGGGGGGGTAGGTTTGTTCGTGCATAGTTTAACCATTCGAAATATTTGACAGGTTATGATAGCATCAGCTGTCACAAGAGCAGCACATGACACAAACTCCATACTTCAGGTGCCTGCATGCCCTGCAAGCTCGCTGGGTGAAGAGACTGGAAGATCACGCCAAACACTTATTTACATGAAGGCAAGATACCTTTGACAGCAAGACTCAAAGCACGCTCCTGATAATCAATGTGTGTATTTTTCCTCCCTTGGAACCATTACATTTTTCTCGCGTATGCTTTGTACTCAGTCGGAGAAAGGAATACTTTAAGATTAATAACAGCTGGCGGCACAGAGTAAAATTACAAAAGAAACTCGACAATTATGTATCAACTAACGAAACTTCGTATGTTTAATAATTCACCACGCTTGCTGCTTTTCATTATCATGGATTGTTCTGATAACAACTCAGAAATATGCTTTTAGATGATGTAAACATTTTCTTTATTATTTGAATGAATACTGATAAAACACTTATGTCAGACAGATACCAGGTATTTTCTGGAAATGTTGAGATGTCACCGAAGATGATAGTTGTTCAACCGGGTTTCCTCCTGAAACGATACATTGTGTTCATCATAAAATCCGCGAGTTTCTGGTGATGTGGTTTTCTACTTTTGTTCGCGTATAATTCAGACTTAGTCACTCAATATACCGTATAAGAAAATAATGACCACATGGGCACATTTAACTGGGCAGGGCATTATCTCATTTCCTGTAATTATTTGTATGTCGTCATCGATGTCAAAGTTATTGTTGCTGTTGTTGATGGCAGTATTTGTTTTCAATTGCTCTGATGATGGTGGTATCAATACGTTTTCTGAATGACACAAAACGCACAAATAACAAAATAGATACGATTAGTTTCACACTGCTGCGGGCAGTCAGGGCCCTAGATATAAGATTATACAGGTGAAGTCCGCATTATCATGGTGTACAAAGATAACTGCTACCGTGTGTGTGTTTTGTAGTGAGAGAATCCGTTCCGTTTTCCCTCATACCCTTCTCCTAAACCGACTATTACTTTTAGAAATGATTAAAAAGACAATACTTTATTTATGAACCCATCGGTCATCTTAATCATTATGCAAATTATAAAAATCAAATTAATAGCTTAACTCGATAAATAAGCACATTCCCAACTCTTTGTCTGAAGTACAATTACTTGAATAATGCACGACTCTCACGTGTATCAGCAAACAGTGTACCTGGTGCTTATAAACATAGTGATTATAGTTTGGATGGTAGAATGCGTTAGAGATGAAACGTGCGGATGCACGGGAAGGTGGCAATGTACAAGGACAAAGAAAGAAAAATTAAAAAGCAAATTAGTGGCAAATAAAGGAAAGAAAGCAAATAAATCCTCATGGCGGATAAGAACCAAGGCAAATGGCGTCTGTATCTGTTCGTTGTGTGGAGGATTTAGGGCATTGATATGAATAAAAAAGTAAAGACAGCCCTACGTGTATCCACAATTCTTTTGATGTCATTTCCGCATCCTTGACAGGTTTTGGCATTTCCGGCGCACTCGCGGCAGATCAGCTTGTGTGCGCATGGCAGGAAGATGACGTCAGCGTCTCTCTGGTGACACGTGGAACACCTGGTTTTGGACGAGGAGCTCTGGGCAGCACGACTGGGCTCTGTAAAAGTGGTCTCAGCACTTTGCGTGGCTGGCCACAGGCGATCTCGTCTGGGACTGTGCACAGAAACATGAAAAGGTATACAGCATGCTTTAGACATCCTAACCATAGCAAGTTAACGCGTCGCAACATCTGAACAAACTTTGGTATTAAAAACCCCTCAAAGGGTCTCAAAATACAAAAACTCTCTCCTGCCCTTTTATTCTTCTCCGTTTCCCTCCTCCTGTCCTCCACTCATCCTTTAAACCCCAATCAGAAAAAAGAACGATTGGTTTGTACCTTTAGATGAGAAAAGTTTGTTATTCGTTCCAAAGAGCAATACACAAGGCTGGGAGTGCAATTGTCACAAGAAGACACTCAGTCAATTTCAAATTAAAGGAAATGTGGGCCTATATTGTACGAAGAAGTCTTCTTAGCACTCGAAGCGTTCTACAGGAGTACACGTTTTTCGTGCTGCACAGCCTTAAGAGAAACCCTTGCTTTCTCTCAGTCAATCGAACTATCTCAAAGGGAGGGGGCAGGTATTCTACATCTCCCTCTCTACACCTTCTGTCCGATGAAAGGATGTAAAACTTACGGTTGGGATGCCAGCCTCTTCAACTCGTCTTTGATTGCATCCGGGGCCATATCTAAGGGCGTCCTGCCTTTCTTGTCACGTGTGTCCGTTCTGGCCCCTTGTTGGATGAGGTACCTGGCCACTGCCAAACCCTTGTCTTTCGACTTCGACCTAGACTGTCGCTCGAGCTAAAAAGAGAAGCAAGGATGAGGAGAATGAACTTCTAGCTTCCTTATGCTGTGTCTGACCCTCCACCACAAATGAGATGTGTGACACCTTTAAAAAAAAGAGATATAAGTATGATTGTAAATATGGAGACCTTCCCATTCTCAATGATGCACAAAGCTTGAAAAAGGAGGAATAGTGACACAGTAATGAGATACTGAGGACTGGTGCCCATTGTTGTGACGATTTAAGAAAGAGGGCTTTAAAATGTATGCAACTTTTATATGCAACATGTTACTGTCATTGTGATGGCTATTTTCAGATGGGTATGTCGGCTGGACAGCTACCAATGGAGATAATTAAGGAAAGATGGGACGAGAGAATATGTTTCATGACACTGCAACACGCGGCTGATCTGTTTACAGTTTATCATTAATGCAAGGACAATTTATTGATTTATCGACGGAATTTGTATTCCTGTTTCGGTAGGGTAAGGTCCGAAATTTGTAGAATAAGGAAAGAAAATGACTGAATTAAAAAAACAACAATAGTATGGCGTAAACAAGTGGATGGAGGTTACAAATCTATGAGAATATCAAAACTGCCATACATAACCCTTCTCATTATATTTGGCCCCCATCTTGAAATGAGATTAGGTAACTTCCGTCTCCTTTTGTAGTGGAGGGTCACGTGTGAATAAGCAATTGCTATGGGCAGGTAAGGATTCAATGTATGTATATATACTGTACATGAGAATGTTTACGTGAAATAGATAGTTATCGTCCAAACTCAACCTGTTGCAATAAGTGACTAGGATACACTGCATTTTCAGCAAAGTATGAAATAATAAGAAGAGCAATCATCCTCTGTCATATTATCTTTAGGGCAGAATGAAACATATTCGCATTATGAAATTATGAAAGAAGAGCCTTTCCTAAACGTGGAACGGATTTGTTTCAAAGAAGACCCTTGGACATATCACACACACACACACACACACACACACACACACACACACACACACACACACACACACACACACACACACACACCACACCGCAGCTGCTTTGTATCGTCATTATACAGTAGTGTAGACAACTGTTAGAATGAAGCCGTGCATACGTTGCAGTACTGCTTTTACAGGCAATCCTACATATGCGTGGTATCCATAATTTACTTATCTATC
>JAWQFJ010007797.1:80000-83176 GCA_034096865.1 Theodoxus fluviatilis
TCTAGTTGTCTGCATACAATTCAGACAATTAGATTGGTACAATTTATTTAAAAGTGAGGGGGAAATATAATAGATACATACAGTTCTCCTCAAATTTGGTATAGGATGGGAACACACACACACACACACACACACACACACACACACACACACACACACACACACACACACTTATTTGAATATGCGTATAATCTTACACATATTCGCGTACAAACACACTTACATAAATACACTCTAGCACGTGCACATGTACACACACACACACACACACACACACGCACACATACACACACACACGCGCACACACACACACGCACGCATGCAAGCATGCATATGCACATGCATCCACACTCATGTTGAGAAGATACATTTAAGGAGTGTCCGAGATTCAAGATAAATGATTCACGTGTAAATGGCTCGGAGGAGGGGTGTATTCTCTTTGTTGTCTCCCCTGTTGATGTCTGAGCCCTTGGCCACCAGGAGTCGCACTGCCGCTTCCTGTCTGCAGTGGACGGCGTAGTCCAGGGCAGAGGCTCCACCAATCGTCTCACGTGCCTGGGTAGCGTTGAGATGGAATTATCAGATTGTACAGTGAACTTTGTGTCGCACAACGAATGAACGAGACCACTTCAATGAACAAAGCAAGTTGGCTGGCTAGCAAGCAGGTCGACTTATTCCTAGTTGACCCACCGATTGCCTGCCTGCCTGCCTGAATACACGAATGAATGAATGAATGAATGAATGAATGAATGAATGAATGAATGAATGAATGAATGAATGAATGAATGAATGCCTAAATGACTGACTGAATGATTGGTTTGTTGGTTGATTGGTTTGGCAGGTTGGTTGGTTGGTTGGTTGGTTTGATTAGTTTGTTTGGTTTGGTTGGTTGGTTGGTTGGTTGGTTTGGTTGGTTGGTTGGTTGGTTGGTTGGTTGGTTGGTTGGTTGGTGTGTTGGTTGGTTGGTTGGTTGGTTGGTTTATTAATTGTTTAACTAACATAATACCTTTAAACACACAACTGGAAACGCCTTTGGCATGTGCTGGTAAGGTGCGTACACAACAATGTGAGTGAAACAAAATTGGGAAAAGTGGAAATAATTGGAAAGCAGTGGTTTTATGACCACACTTACCACGGCAGAATTGCTCTCGAGCAAGCTGGCAGCCTTGTTAGTGTCACCAGAAGCCACAGCACCAAACAGCACTGCCAGTCTAGCGTGGCCTTTGTCATCACTCGACGCTGCTTCCTGTGCAGAGAAGGTGCTCTCGCCAAGGAGGTTGGCGATTTCCTTGTGCAGTCCTGAAGCAAATGCACTGCTACTGTTCACACAACAAAGTTTGATATTTGGTGAAATACGTAAGTTTTCCCCTGTAATGAAGGACAAAATCGAACTCAGCTTGGGAGACATGTCCCCTTGTTTCTGGCATTGTTACTGTGACTTGCAGTGATGCTCAGAAAGTACGTCCCCCATCATGATAAGAGGCGGCATATTTTTTATTGCTAAATGATTAGTACCTAGTCCTATGCCATAGTACTTTGCTTTACGAAAATCACATTCTCGTAACGTGGCTCGCTATATTATCTTTTTGTATGATGTACGAATTGACAGGTATTTACTGTTCATACATATATCTACCTCAATTTTTATATCTTGAAAATAGAAAATCAAGAAATCACAGCCTTCATTCAGTGTACACATTGCATGCAGATAAATTGGTAGGACCTTTAAACGAATATAGTAAATGATAAAAACCCAACGGAAAAGTACACGGCATGCTTACTTGCAAATCTTTACATGATAATTACAAGTTAAAAGAGAAAATCACTTAAGTAAACAAATATAAAAACAATTGCACAATATGGTCGAAATGTAGAAGACGACCAACTAATGGAATGGACAGATAATAAAATGAATGAACAAATGAAACAGAGGAGAATGACCCTACCATGGAACGACTGAAAATGTAAACTTTGAACTAAGGCAGACGTGAACACACGAAAATATTACACAACTCTTCCAAAGGCAATCCTTGGTCCCGCATTTTTCATCGCCTCCAGCCTACAGGTACAAGGTAAAGTTCTAGCATTCATACCGTGTCTCTTTACCAATTTCATCGTCTCCAGCCTACAGGTACAAGGTAAAGTTCTAGCATTCATACCGTGTCTCTTTACCAATTTCATCGTCTCCAGCCTACAGGTACAAGGTAAAGTTCTAGCATTCATACCGTGTCTCTTGACCAATTTCATCGTCTCCAGCCTACAGGTACAAGGTAAAGTTCTAGCATTCATACCGTGTCTCTTGACCAATTTCATCGTCTCCAGCCTACAGGTACAAGGTAAAGTTCTAGCATTCATACCGTGTCTCTTGACCAATTCACGGGTACGTAAACTGCACACTTTTGTCCAATGGCCATCGGGCAGCTCTCACCATTATTCCAACATCATATCAACTCCATTGGAAACATTCATCCAAGCTGTGGATGAAGGCGCTAGTGTAAACTTTCACCATTTTCCAGTTCATTCCTCACAGGTGCCCAGTTTTACCTGGGTGAGGAGAAACAATGTGACTTAAGCCTTTTGATTAAGCATGCAATTCTGGGATTACCGCAGCTTCGAACGCCGCACCCACACACTGCAAGCGACTGAGGATCACGCGCCGTAGCCACTCGGCCACAGAGCCTACCTTGCACGACTCCTCCAAGGTCCCCGTCTGTGTTGCCTTTGTAGAGGAAGTCCGTTTCGCGGCCAGGAGTGGGGATGCAGGACTCAGGGTTGAAGACCCAGTGCTGTTGGCCAAAGAGGACTACCAGGTCTCCAGTGATGTTGATAGTCTTTATTCTCCCAACCTTGCCTGCTGCCTGGTTGTGCAAAGGACAAGAGAGCGTTACTCATGGACCTCACACACATTGTCATTTATCTTCGATTACTTTTACGTCTATTTTGTCTCTGTGTGAACCTCATTGAGTCTCTACCCATGTTTTTGCCTTCTTATCTCTGTCTGTTGTCCGTGAATCCGTTCGGCCGTCGGTCGGTCGATAGGTCTGTCGATCTGTCCGTAGGCCTGTCTGTTTATTCATCTAGTCGTCGGTTTGTCTGTCTCTGTGTGCCTTTCTCTCTGTCTGACCATTTGTCCCTTTTTCCCTATCTCTAGCAAGATGTCTGATCTCACTTTTGTT
>JAWQFJ010007799.1:0-12679 GCA_034096865.1 Theodoxus fluviatilis
GAGAGAGCGTTCACAATTTCCCAGCTCAGGGGCAGGCACAGGCAGCCGAAGAGACTACTGAGGTCATCAGAACCTCATCAGGCCACGATGATAACACAGCAGCACCACGCGCCCTCTGCGCTCTTTTACAGCGGCAGTCCAGGCAAGGCCAGAGCACTTCCAAAAACAAAGCCCTCTCAGGGGAGGCTACTCTCCAGCAACATTCCCAGGGAGAGGGCGGAAGACCTGGTCCCCTGCTGCGGACGGCCAGAGGGGAGGCTGACTGGGGCTTTTGTCTGCCAGATCCAATAACGGCAGCAGCAGACTGGGAGGTCAGAGGTCAGGCCTGCAGGAGCAGAACCAGCGGAGATCAGAGAGGCTGTCCTCTTCCATTCACAGTCGGGGCCCGTCTTGCCCTGGAGACGCCACTTGCCCACATCTAACTCAGTTCCACGTGCAGGCCAGGAGGGCGGCACGCAATAGATGGTGCCATGGAAGTTCCTGAAGTTATGCCCCCCCAATACGCTCGCCAGTTAGGTAGCAGGAAAGAGAGGTATGCACCCAAGAGATGGTGCCATGGACGTTCCAAAAGTTTTGCGACCAGTACACTAGCCAGTTGGGTAGCAGGAAAGAAGAGATCTGCCCCTAGAGGACGGTAGAAGGGAGTAGTATTATAGAGCTAGTGTATGAGGGGAGTTTCAAAAGTTTTGCGCCCAATACACTTGCCAGTACAGTAGCAGAAAAAAGGTGTGCGCCAAAAGGATCGTACACGGTAAATTCCAATAGTTTCGCGCTCAATACACTTGCGAACTGGGTAACAGGAAACAAGTGGTCTCGACCTATGGGATGGTACAAAGGGAATCCCAAAAGCTGTGTGCTCAATACACTCGCCGATACGGTAGCAGGATAGCAGAACCTCTAACCTAAAACATGGTAACCGTCCACTGCAAATGACTTTTTATCTCGCTCACACATATGCTCAGTACCTCACGCCTTGATGTTTTTGTTTTGCTCGAACATCCAGTTTCTGTTGCTGTGTTAGTTCTTGAAGCTGCCCTTCAACATTAGAGACAGGTGGAAGTTAGGGGGGCCAAGTCTGAAGAATACAACGGGTGGGGAAGCTCCTGCAATCAGATTCACGAATGGCAGTCTTTGACAACCCCGCCACGTGAGCTGAAGCATATTGTCTTGAAGAATTAAAGCACCGGCACTCAAGGTTCCTTGGCGTTTTTCCTTGACTGAACTACTCAGATGTGTCAGATTCACAAGAAGGATGCGTTTTGTCAGTACCAATTTAGACCAAATATGTCTTCAACTGCTTCATAATTTACACAGACACACACACACACACACACACACAAACACACACATACAAACACACACATACACATATACACACATACACACAAACACACACACATACACACACAAATACACTCACACACACACACAAACACACACACACACACACACACACAAACACACACACACACACGCACAAACACACACAAACACACACATACACGCACAAACACACACACACACACACACACACACACACACACACACACACATGGTCACAAGGTCGAAAAATCCGTGATTATCTAATAGCTCCTGATGAAAGATGCTCTCACAAACAGACAGGCAGGATACGAGGACAGCGATGCAACATCACGTCCGTTTGCAGGAGAGCAATCTAATTCCACGTTGTTTTATCGCTGGATCAAGGGTTAACTTCATATCTTTACCGCCCACACAGGCGCCTCAGGATTTATAACTTGGTTGGCAGGAACAATTTGGTGTGGGTGGAGGTCGGATGGAACAATTTGGTGTGGGTGGAGGTCGGGTGGAAGCTACACTGCAGAAAGAGGGAGCTTTGGGGGTGGGGGTGGAGGTGGGGATTGGGGTGGAGGTGGGAGTGGGGGTGGGTGGGAGTGCCGAGCATTTAAGGTTCGTCAATGAACATGGGTAGACAGGCATGTCCAAAACCGCTTCACCTGCTAAGTGTTTACTCTGACTCGCGGAAGAAATAATCCTCTAACTACAGTGGCTAATAAGACTCCTCATGCAAGACATTTCCATGGTGAGTTTTCAACGCATTTGATTCCCTGCATTAACTGTTATGATTTTTTACAAGAAGAGCATTCGACGGCTGGGCTCCAGCTAGTCCAATTGATACTAGGGGTCGATGAGGCTGCTGAGGTCTTCAGCCCGAGAGATCTGAGAGAAGAGAAGAAGGTTCTCCCTCGGGGTTGATAGCCTTCTCCTCATCTCTCTCTCTCTCTCTCTTTCTCTCTCTCTCTCTCTCTCTCTCTCTCTCTCTCTCTCTTTACACACCGCGGTCCCTAGCTGCACTCCTCGTAAACGAATCAAGACATTTATTCTCAGCACAAGAAGGGAAATATGATATGTGGGCTACACAGCCCTGAGTAGAAAAATGGCTGACATGACAAGGGGGAAACAGGGCCTTGAAGAAGCGCCTTGCCCAAACAATCGACCACAGCTGTCGTCTCAGATTCTCTCTGCACCTAACACCCCCGTAAGCCCGTAATGGCCTTGGCAGAGCTGGTGGCTAAATTGCCCAGCTTCAAGGCCAGCGTTTGAAAATGCTGCCCCTGCCGAAAATATCAACGTGACAGCAACAAGCCTTCGGGGTTACGGGGTGAGAATGCCCGTCAAAAGTCATCTAAGCTTCTGAGTAAAAGACCCCTTCTACAAGGGAGCGTTCCTTACGTTACGTACGATGTAAGTGTGATGTAAGTGTGCGGACAATTATATGTAGCACATGGCTTGCGCAGAGACGGCGTTCTCAAGCGTGCTTCTGATAAACTTCTTGCTCAGCGTATCCCCCTGTGGGCTGGTGTGTGTGTGTGTGTGTGTGTGTGTGTGTGTGTGTTTCTTTGTGTGTGTGTGTGTGTGTGTGTGTGTTTACGAATTGACCCATCACATCTCTCTACGCGATTCCTAAGAGGCAAATAAATAGGGACATCGTGACTTGATTTGCACTTACTTTAAAATAAGGGCCAATAGGCCGAAAAATTCCATTACCATTTTTGCTCAGTGTTGCAGCAGAGAGATAGTGAGCAGATGGTTTGTGTCAGTCATCACCAATATACTCTCTGATCTGTGCAGTGTTACAATGGAGTGAGCAGGTCTTTGTGTCTGTCAATAAATGTACTCTCTGATCTGTGCAGTGTTACAATGGAGTGAGCAGATGGGTTGTGTCAGTTATCACCGATACATGTAAATACACTCTCTTATCCGAGAAGTTTTAAGGGGCCCACATGCAGCGAGTTTTATTGTCGCATGGCAATCATGATCTATTAACATCTACTTGCATTAGCAACACGTCTGCATGAGAACAAGATCCTGAAGGTGGGAGCAGAAGCATGACAGCAAGAAAGCACAGTCAGCTGTGTTTATCAACTGCTGGCGCAAACTTCCGTACGCGAAACATATCTACTTCACACGAAAGAAGATGAAAACCAGGACATTAATGATAGCATTTTCTAATGCTCACATCAACAGTTTTTTTAAACAGAACACTAATTCGTGAATCAACTAATGATCAATACTTCTCTTTCATGATGACTCTCTAAAGAAACAAGGTGTTCAAATCTTGACTGCTACTCTACCACAGCAAATCACTGCGACTGCCCCAGCAGTTGAGTCGCTCGTGTTCTGAGGGTCACACGATGTTGGACATTCCAATTCATGATGGACATTCCAATTCGTATCAGACACCTTTTCAAATACACGATGGCTGTCAAAAATCTGACTCAGTAATTTCATTGACTTCAGACAAGTAAATACAATTGAACCGAAGTCCACTTTCCAGTGGACCTCTCAGTTGAAGGGGAGCTTTGTACAGCAGTAATAAATACGAACTCTCTCTCTCTCTCTCTCTCTCTCTCTCTCTCTCTCTCTCTCTCTCTCTCTCTCTCCCTCCCTCCCTCTCTCTCTCTTTCTGTCTCTCTCTTTGTGTCTCTCTCTTTGTTTCTCTCTCTGTGTCTCTCTCTGTGTCTCTCTCTCTGTGTCTCTCTCTCTGTGCGTGTCTCTATCTCTCTCTGTCTCTCTCTGTGTGTCTCTATCTCTCTGTCTCTATCCCTCTCTCTGTCTCTATCTCTCTCTGTGTGTCTCTCTCTCTGCTTCTTTCTCTCTCTGCTTCTATCACTCTCTGCTTCTATCTCTCTCTCTGCTTCTATCTCTCTCTCTCTCTCTCTCTCTATATATATATATATATATATATATATATATAATAGTTTATTCATACGCACATACCTTCCCTTGACAGGCAAGCTCATGGCGTTTACAATCCAAAGAATCAACACTCATACAACAACTCAACACCACCTTCCTACAAAAACTCACACACTACACACATAAACAAAAACAAAAACTAAGATCCAATAGAACAAATAGAACAAACTATACGATATACACAACACTTGCAGGCCAGGTCAAGTAAGGCGAAGCAGCTCAGCGGGAAAGGCGAATCGGAAGATGTGGGTCTTTAGAGCACTTTTGAACTGGGGCAGAGTGTCAGAATAACGGACTGAGAGAGGGAGACTATTCCAGGTTACAGGTCCAATATAGGAGAAGGCACGCTGTCCTTGAGTTTTCTTATTACGGCGGGGGACCTTAAGCATTCTAGAGTCAGCAGCTGAGCGTAGAGATCTGGAGGGCGTGTAGACTGCAAGAATTTCTGTAAGAGCGTGTGGTGCGGTGTTGTCGATGGCCTTGAAGCACAAAATAGCAAGTTTATAATCTATCCTCTGAGAAATGGGAAGCCAGTGAAGTGTATTCTATCTCTCTCTCTGCTTCTATCTTTCTCTGCTTCTATATATATATATATATATATATATATATATCTGCTTCTATATCTCTCTCTGCTTCTATATATATATATATATCTCTGCTTCTATATATATACATATATCTCTGCTTCTAAATATATATCTCTCTGTTTCTTTCTCTCTCTCTGCTTCTTTCTCTCTCTCTCTGCTTCTTCTTTCTCTCTCTGCATCTTTCTCTTTCTCCGCTTCTTTCTCTCTCTCTGCTTCTTTCTCTCTCTCTCTGCTTCTTTCTCTCTGTGCTTCTATATCTCTCTCTGTGCTTCTATATCTCTCTCTGCTTCTATCTCTCTCTGTGCTTCTATTTCTCTCTGTGCTTCTATCTCTCTGTGCTTCTATCTCTCTCTGTGCTACTATCTCTCTGTGCTTCTATCTCTCTCTGTGCTACTATCTCTCTCTGTGCTTCTATCTCTCTCTGCTTCTATCTCTCTCTGCTTCTATCTCTCTCTGCTTCTATCTCTCTCTCTGCTTCTATCTCTCTGTGCTTCTATCTCTCTGCTTCTATATATCTCTCTCTGCTTCTATATCTCTCTCTGCTTCTATCTCTCTCTGTGCTTCTATCTCTCTCTGCTTCTATATCTCTCTCTGCTTCTATCTCTCACTCTAAGATTCTATCTCTCTCTCTGCTTCTATCTCTCTCTGCTTCTATCTTTCTCTGCTTCTATTTCGCTCTCTGCTTCTATATATATCTCTCTCTGCTTCTATCTCTCTCTCTGCTTCTATCTCTCTCTCTGCTTTTATCTCTCTCTGCTTCTACCTCTGTGCTTCTATCTCTCTCTCTGCTTCTATCTCTCTCTGCTTCTATCTCTCTCTGCTTCCATATATATCTCTCTGATTCTATCTCTCTCTCTGCTTCTATATCTCTCTGTGCTTCTATCTCTCTCTCTGCTTCTATCTCTCTCTGCCTCTATCTCTCTCTGCTTCTATCTCTCTGCTTCTATCTCTCTCTCCGCTTCTATCTCTCTCTGCTTCTATCTCTCTCTGCTTCTATCTCTCTCTCCGCTTCTATCTCTCTCTGCTTCTATCTCTCTCTGCTTCTATCTGTCTCTGCTTCTATCTCTCTCTACGCTTCTATCTATCTCTGCTTCCATATATCTCTCTCTGCTTCTATCTCTCTCTCCGCTTCTATCTCTCTCTGCTTCTATCTCTCTCCGCTTCTATCTCTCTCCGCTTCTATCTCTCTCTGCTTCTATCTCTCTCTCCGCTTCTATCTCTCTCTCATTCTCTCTTTCTGTACTTCTCTCTCTTTCATTCTCTCTCTCTGTGCTTCTCTCTCTTTCATTCTCTCTCTCTGTGCTTCTCTCTCATTCTATCTCTGTGCTTTTATCTCTCTCTCTCAAAAACAGACAACTTTAACAGTCAAGGAGGTTCCTCTTGAGGTACCAACATATTCCCGCTGTTCAGTGGGTACTGGAAGGCCATCCAGACATCTAAAAGACTTTTCAAACACTTCCTTTCATAATTGTGTCTTGAACAAGCTGAAGATCTGCTCTTAGACATAACACCTACTACCTCCGTGTCTCTGCAAGCAAGCTGACTCGCAGACTGATATCCATTTCACGACATAGGAACCAGCACTACAGTCTGCAGTGGCTGTAACAGCCTTTGGTCAGACCTGGAGGAGTACCGGCCCCGGGTGTCTCTGGCAAAGGGCGAGGGGAATGTTCGTCAACATGTTTTGACCAGCATGGGCTGCCCGCGGCCTGATGCTCTCAGACAGGGATGCCTGGCTGCAAGACTGGCCACAAGGTCAGCTGCCTGTCAAACACTGGACAAGGCTGCGGCTGCTATGGACAAGGTGGCCACATGTTACTGGAGAATGGCGGGCTCACACCCTTGATAGCACTGATGGTGTTTATGCAGGTTCACTTGACAACATCTCCACCTGCTGGTGGAATCCATAGGATTGCGCAAAGGGAAACATGAGATTCAACAACACTCGAAAAGAAGAATGAATGTCCAAGGATGTTCTAATCGGGTATTTATCACCTAGAAGTATCCACTGCCGTCTGTGAGCCTTGTGAAACATGGTGGGTGGGTGGGGCAGGAGGATGTCAACAAGGCACGTTGTCTAACATGAAGCAGAAGTCCCATTTACACCAAACACCCACCATGGATGGATGGATGGATGAATTAATAAATGAATGGTTGGATGAATGAATGGATGGAATTTTACGGCCTATCAGCCTTTAAAGACTATGTAAGAGGAAGAAAGAAGACAGAAAAAAGACAGAAAGAAGAAGAAGAAGAAGAAGAAGAAGAAGAAGAAGAAGAAGAAGAAGAAGAAGAAGAAGAAGAAGAAGAAGAAGAAGAAGAAGAAGAAGAAGAAAAAGAAGAAGAAGAAAAAGAAGAAAAAGAAGAAGAAGAAGAAGAAGAAGAAGAAGAAGAAGAAAGAAGAAGAGAAGAAGAAAAGAAGAAAGAAGAGAGAGAGAAGAAGAAAGAGAGAAGAAGAGAAGGAAGAACAAGAAGAAGGAAAGGAAGAAGAGAAAAGGAAGAAAGAAAGAAAAAGAAGAGAAGAAAGAAGAAGAAAAGACAGAAGAAAAGAAAGAAGAAAAGAAGAAAAGAAGAAAGAGAAGAAAAGAGAAAGGAAGAAAAGAAGAAAGAAAGAAAGGGGAAAAAGAAGACAGAAAGAAAGAAAGAGAGAAAGAAAGAAAGAAAAAAGAAAAAAGAAGAAGTTGAGGAGGAGGGAGGAGGAGGAGGAGGAGGAGGAGGAGGAGGAGGAGGAGGAGGAGGAGGAGGAGGAGGAGGAGGAGGAGGAGGAGAAGAAGAAGAAGAAGAAGAAGAAGAAGAAGAAGAAGAGAAGAAGAAGAAGAAGAAGAAGAAGAAGAAGAAGAAGAAGAAGAAGAAGAAGAAGAAGAAGAAGAAGAAGAAGAAGAAGAAGAAGAAGAAGAAGAAGAAGAAGAAGAAGAAGAAGAAGGTAAGAAAGAAAAAGAAGAAGAAGAAGAAGAAGAAGAAGAAGAAGAAGAAGAAGAAGAAGAAGAAGAAGAAGAAGAAGAAGAAGAAGAAGAAGAAGAAAAGGAGACTCTTGAGCACGAAAATCGCTGGAATTATTCATAGTAACCGCAAATGAGGTCACGATGTCCCTAGTTGTTCGCCTCTTACGAAACGCGTAGGTAGACGCGGTGGGTCTATTGTGACCCCAACCCACAGGGGGTCTATTGTGACCCCAACCCACAGGGGGAGCCCCCAATGGCACCTAGGGCTGCTTGGAACCACCGCTTGACTTGCTACTGGAGAAGGCATGGAAAGGTCTGTGACCATGGATTCCAGCTGAGAAGCAGAGCATGAACGGCTGGCTACCTCTGTTGGTGTGAAGGAGACTGCTTGCAGGGTTCTACAGGCAGACAGGTGAATAGCAGCAGGCATTGTGGACTTCACAGGACATGCCGAGTCGTATAGAACGCCTTGGCCATCCACAGCACCCCGGCCTGTCTCCAGTTGTCATGGCATCATGCCAATGGATGTAGATAGGACAGGGAATATATGATAAGTTTAAGTACCTGCGCAACTCTCCCTCACAATAATCAAAGTTTGGCCCATGGTATGACTCCAGACCACCAACGGAGCACTGACCACCGTATGGAGTACTCGGACAACAGTGTCGATGACGTAAATTTGGTGATGTGACTGTGATTTGCTTTATATCAACACAAATGTCGTCCGTTTCTTCAGATGCGAATTCACAACTGCAGTGGCAGTTGCTTTGCCCTCGTCAATACCTGTGGAAAAGAATTTGAAACAGTTTTCTGCTCGGACACTGACGACGACGGCAGTGAGTATGATAACAATTACGATTGCGATTACAATGATGGCGATTATGGTGATGGTGATGATTGATTGATGCAGTTTGACAGCCTGCCCGGAGGCAATGTAAATGTTTTTGATCACAAAATATCAATACAGCTGGTTAGAATCAGATCAAGGCAAGTCACGATGTCCCCATTTATTTAGGGAGAAGCCACAGGCCAGTTCTTTCCCCGAACCCACAAGATATGAAGGTATTGCTGACGACAATGATAAAGACGACGACGATGATGAAGACGACGACGAAGACGACGATGACGACTAAGACGAAGAAGACAATGATGACGATGATTATGCTGCTGCTGCTGCTGCTGACGACGACGACGACGACGACGACGATGATGATGATAAATGATGACAACGACGACGACGATGACGATAACGACGATATATTCGTTCCTTTCCAGTTATATATAAAAACTAAATTTCTCTAATCACATCATGCGCCCATAGTCATTGCATAGTCACTGCAGTGTGACTAAGTCCGACTCAAAGACCAGAACAGAAACACACGTGCTACTTCAGTGATTTCACTGGCTCTTCGGGTGTCAGAGGGGAAGCCTTTATTCATCTTCGCATAAACAGCGGATGTACTTACTTAGCATGGCGTTCTCTCCAAGACTTTGCTGCATCCTTTCTGCTACTTCATTACTCGCACAGCTGGAGCTCAAAATTCAAGCTCCCAAGAATTCATCGCATCTCGGGTCACAGAGACCTCGCTTCAAGGAATGCAACTTGCTGGAGTTATTGGACCCGGCCCCTTTGATCTGGAGACAACACGCCAAAATACTCCATCGGAAGCATGAAGCCGAATAATTTGTAATAACCTTTCAGGACTCCCATGTTTGCCCTGGCCCTGGCAGAATGTCCACAGAGCGGCACCAAAATATCATTGCCAAGCCTCGGGCTCCGTCCATCTGCTATTTTCACAGAGCGTCAACAGGCACCAATTCCCAAGGCAGGCAGCAGAAGTGCCAAAGAGGGACAAAGCCAGGGTTCAAGATTTGCCATGCCAAGAGGCCTTGCTTGCAGTGGACAGACAGGCGTCCCAGGCAAGCATCAGCTCTCGCTTCACTACCACAAGGCCGAATGATCTTGGAAGTGTTTTGGGATCAAGTGAGGTCAAGCCTGCAGTTCGGGAAGGCTCCCACAATTCCTAACAGCTGTTGCAGCGAAACTGTCGCACTTCCGCTTCTGCGCAGTGAAGCGAGGCAGCGAGCGCCTGATCGGTGAAAGATAGATAGATATAGATAGATAGATAGATAGATAGATAGATAGATAGATAGATAGATAGATAGATAGATAGATAGATAGATAGATAGATAGATAGATAGATAGATAGATAGATAGATAGATAGATAGATAGATAGATAGATAGATAGATAGATAGATAGATAGATAGATAGATAGATAGATAGATAGATAGATAGATAGATAGATAGATAGATAGATAGATAGATAGATAGATAGATAGATAGATAGATAGATAGATAGATAGATAGATAGATAGATAGATAGATAGATAGATAGATAGATAGATAGATAGATAGATAGATAGATAGATAGATAGATAGATAGATAGATAGATAGATAGATAGATAGATAGATAGATAGATAGATAGATAGATAGATAGATAGATAGATAGATAGATAGATAGATAGATAGATAGATAGATAGATAGATAGATAGATAGATAGATAGATAGATAGATAGATAGATAGATAGATAGATAGATAGATAGATAGATAGATAGATAGATAGATAGATAGATAGATAGATAGATAGATAGATAGATAGATAGATAGATAGATAGATAGATAGATAGATAGATAGATAGATAGATAGATAGATAGATAGATAGATAGATAGATAGATAGATAGATAGATAGATAGATAGATAGATAGATAGATAGATAGATAGATAGATAGATAGATAGATAGATAGATAGATAGATAGATAGATAGATAGATAGATAGATAGATAGATAGATAGATAGATAGATAGATAGATAGATAGATAGATAGAGAGAGAGAGACAGAGAGAGAGACAGAGAGAGAGAGAGAGACGCAGAGACACAGAGACAGAGACAGAGACAGAGAGAGTGAGAGAGAGAGAAAGAGACAGAGAGAGAAAGACAAACAGACAGACAGACAGACAGACAGACAGACAGACAGACAGAGAAGCTGACGGGGGTGGGAATTGGAGGTGGGGATTGGGGGTGGGGGTTGGGGGAGTGGGGGTGGTTGGGGTGGGTGGGAGTGGGGGGTGGGAGTGGGGGTTGGGGGTGGGGGTTGGGGTGGAGGTCGGGTGGGAGGGGGCGGTCAAGCAAGGAATGCATTCAGGTGTGTGATGGGTACATATGAGTGATCTGTAGGTAGGCATGGACAGGTGTCGGCACTATCTGTGAGGGACTCAGCTTATCGGAGTGGACGGCAGAGCACTATCATTCCGCTTCTCCAATACATTTGAGAAGTTTCCAGAAACAAGTTTTGTCGAGCGACTGCCCAGTGCTCGAGCACATGGAGCTGCCATTTCTCCAAGGACGTGTGTGTATGGATATGGATGGGAAGCTGCCTTTCAAGCATGTCTCCACACAGCTTCCAGCACAGGCAAGGCCAGTGCAACATGGACTGCATTCAGGCGCACGTGAGTTCAGTGGGGGAAGACAGCCAGATCCTCACGAACAACAGAGAATGTATATTCTTCAGCAGGACAAGACAGCAACAAATGCTTGACGTCAACAAAAGCTCAGTTAAAATAATTATCATTAAACATATCCCGCTTGCAGTCATTTGGTGGTGGTGGTAGAAGTGATAGTAGTAGTAGTAGTAGTAGTAGTAGTAGTAGTGGTGGTGGCAGTAGTGGTAGTAGTAGTAATGGGAGGAGGAGGAGGAGGAGGAGGAGGAGGAGGAGGAGGAGGAGGAGGAGGAGGAGGAGGAGGAGGAGAAGGAGGAGGAGGAGGAGGAGGAGGACGAGGACGAGGAGGAGAAGGAGGAGGAGGAGGCAGAGGAGGAAGAGGAGGAGGAGGACAAGGAGGAGGAGGAGGAGGAGGACGAGGAGGAGGAGGACGAGGACGAGGAGGAGGAGGAGGAGGAAGAGGAGGAGGAGGAGGAGGAGGAGGAGGAGGAGGAGGAGGAGGAGGAGGAGGAGGAGGAGGAGGAGGAGGAGGAGGAGGAGGAGGAGGAGGAGGAGGAGAAGGAGGAGGTGGAGGAGGAGTTTTTTTTGTCAAATACACGAGAATTAATTGTTGGGACTTTCAATTGTACTCCTGGTCGCTACTGCTCTGCGCCATGTAGCCGGTTTTACTCCTTGGTAGGAGAGACAAGTGCGGTGAAGGATCTTGCCTAAGAATGTATCACCTGGATCCGTGCTGCATGGAACACCCCATCTGCTGGCTGGAAGATGAGTTCTTCCAAACCAAATGAATGCCCTGGTCCCAAGGGAAAGCCCTAGTCCCCCCAATCTTCCCCCCAAAACAAACCTATAACGGGTCCCCCTAAAACCACACCTTTCTTCCCAATAATGAGAACGAACCCCAGACCACACAAAAAAAAGAAACAAAAAAACATAAAAGAACTTCAACAAAAACAATGTTGGTGCAACAGTAAATGAATGCCTGGCACACAACAGACCGGCCCTTCAAAAAATTAAATAACCACAAAAATGACCCCCACAATAGACACCTCACTCCCATAACAACCTCCCAATTTTTTTAAGACCAAATGCACCGAAAAGACAGAGTTTTTTTTTTTTTTTTTCCCCCAGAGCCGCGCACCGAAAAAAGTTTGCTACAAACAAAAAGAAGGATTTTTAACCTGGCCCGGGAGAAAGGAAGAAAAAAAACAAAAACACAAGCCAGAAACCATACCAATGTTTTTGTTTAAAAGTTGGAACCTGTTTCACCCCCCCTAACGTATCTCAGGACCTCCCAGCCCCGACAGCCCAGAAGGTCCTGCCGGGCAGAAAAAAGTGCGCTGGAGGTTGGAACCTGTTTTTGGTGGAGTGGTGGTGTGGGGGGTGGGTGAGATTTGTTGGTGGAAC